>JAODAL010041006.1:0-36323 GCA_025379985.1 Phyllomedusa bahiana
ATTTAAAAAATTTGGGGAAAAATCCTTTTTTTCCCACTTTTTAATTGGGGGGCATGATTTGGGGCTCATTTTCCCCGGGGCAGGGATATCAAGTCCAGTTTAACTAAAATGGGTTAAAGACTCCTTTTTCCCACTTTTTAATTGGGGCCAGGTTTGGGGCGCTTGGGCCCGGCAGAAAATCAAAGTCCATTAAAAAAAAATGGGGGTTTAAAACCCTTTTTCCGGCCTTTTTTTTTGGGTTTAGGTTTGGGCTCATCTTTGGGCCCCGGAAATATTTTCCCAAAATAAAATTTTTGCCTTTTTTTTTTTATTGGGGGGGATTTGGGGGCTATTTGGGGCCCGGAAATGTAATTCCTTTTCTTTTAAAAGGTGGTTGGGCTCCTTTTCGGCATTTTTAAAATTTTTTTTGGGTAGTTCCCGACTTTTTTCGTCCAGTTTCTAAATTTTGGAAAATCCTTTTTGGCCCTTTTTTAAATTTGGGGTTTTCTTTGGGTTTTTGGTTGCCCCGGAAAGGGTTTTCAAGCCAAAACAAAAAGGGTTTAAAAAAAATTTTTTATTTTTAAATTTGGGGGGGGAGCTTTGGGGCCTTTCCCGGCAGAAGTTTGTCATTTCCCAAAAGGTGGTTTTAAAGCCCTTTTCCAATTTTTTAAAGGGGGTTTTTTTTCCCCCGGTAGTAATGTCCAGTAACTAAATGTGGTTAAAGACTCCTTTTTCGGCACTTTTTAATCTGGGTCATGCAGGTTGGCTCATGCTGTGGCCCAGGACAGGTAAGTCAATGTCAGTTCACTAAAATGTGGTTGAAAGACTCCTTTTTCCGCACTTTTTAATCTGGGGTCATGCAGGTTTGGGGCTCATGCTGTGGCCAGGACAGGTATAGTCAATGTCAGTCAACTAAAATGGTGGTTGAAAGACTCCTTTTTCCGGCACTTTTTAAATCTGGGGTTCATGCAGGTTTGGGGCTCATGCTGTGGCCCAGGACAGTATAGTCAATGTCAGTGAAACTAAATGGTGTTAAAGACTCCTTTTTCGGCACTTTTATCTGGGGTCTGCAGGTTTGGGTCATGCTGGGCCCAGGACAGTATAGTCAATGTCCAGTGAAACTAAAATGTGGTTAAAGATCCTTTTTCGGACTTTTTAATCTGGGGTCATGCAGGTTTGGGGCTCATGCTGTGGCCAGACAGTATAGTCAATGTCCAGTCACTAAAATGTGGTTAAAGACTCCTTTTCCGGCACTTTTTAAATTGGGGTCATGCAGGTTTGGGGCTCATGCTGTGGCCCAGGACAGGTATAGTCAATGTCCAGTGAAACTAAAATGGTGGTTAAAGACTCCTTTTTCCGGCACTTTTTAAATTGGGGGTCATGCAGTTTGGGGCTCATGCTGTGGCCCAGGACGGTATAGTCAATGTCCAGTGAACTAAATGGTGGTTGAAAGACTCTTTTTCCGGCACTTTTTAATCTGGGGTCATGCAGGTTTGGGGCTCATGCTGTGGCCAGGACAGGTATATCAATGTCCAGTGAACTAAAATGGTGGTTGAAAGACTCCTTTTTCCGGCACTTTTTAATCTGGGGTCATGCAGGTTTGGTCATTGGCCCGACAGGTTAGTCAATGTCCGTAACTAAAATGGGGTGAAAACCCTTTTGGCACTTTTTAAATGGGGTCATGCATTTGGGCTCATGCTTGGCCAGGAAGGTATATAAAGTCCAGTAACTAAAATGTGGTGAAAGACTCCTTCCGGCACTTTTTAATCTGGGGTCATGCAGGTTTGGGGCTCATGCTGTGGCCCAGGACAGGTACAGTCAATGTCCAGTGAAACTAAAATGGTGGTTGAAAGACTCCTTTTTCCGGCACTTTTTAAATCTGGGGGTCATGCAGGTTTGGGGCTCATGCTGTGGCCCAGGACAGGTATAGTCAATGTCCAGTGAAACTAAATGGTGGTTGAAAGACTCCTTTTTCCGGCACTTTTTAATCTGGGGGTCATGCAGGTTTGGGGCTCATGCTGTGGCCCAGGACAGGTATAGTCAATGTCCAGTTCAACTAAAATGGTGGTTGAAAGACTCCTTTTTCCGCACTTTTTAATCTGGGTCATGCAGTTTGGGCTCATGCTGTGGCCCAGGACAGGTATAGTCCAATGTCCAGTGAAACTAAAATGGTGGTTGAAAGACTCCTTTTTCCGGCACTTTTAATCTGGGGTCATGCAGGTTTGGGGCTCATGCTGTGGCCCGGACAGGTATAGTCAAAGTCCAGTGAAACTTAAAATGGTGGTTCAAAGACTCCTTTTTCCCGGCATTTTTAACTCAGTGGGGGTCAAAAGGTTTGGCGGCTCATGCTGTGGCCAGGGAGAAGGTATAGTCAATGTCTCCAGTTCAGCTAAAATGGTGGCTTGAAAGACTCCTTTTTCCAGCATTTTTAAATATGCGGGGTCATGCAGGTTGGGGCTCATTGCTGTGGACTCCCAGGAACAGGTATAGTTCAATGTCCAGTAAAACTAAAATGATGGTTCAAAGCCTCTTTTTCCGGCACTTTTTAAATCTGGGGGTCATCTTGGTTTTGGGCGCTTCAATGCTGTGGCAGGGACAGTGTATAGTCAATGTCCAGTGAACTAAAATGATGGTTAAAGACTCTTTTTTCCGGCTACTTTTTAAGCCTGGGGGTCATGACAGGTTTGGGCTCATGCTGTGGCGAGGGACAGGCTATAGTCAAATGTCCAAGTGAAACTTAAAATGGTGGGTTGACAGATCCTTTTCAGCACTTATTTACATCTGGGGGTCATGCGTTTTGGGGCTCATGTAGTGGCCCAGGTAGGTATAGTCAATGTCCAGTGAAACTAAAATGGTGGTAGTTTTAAAGCTCCCTTTTTCTGGCACTTTTTTTATCTGGGGTCATGCTAGGTTTGGGCTCATGCGGTGACCAGGACAAGGTTATAGTCAATGTCCAGTGACAACTAATAATGGTGGTTAAAAGACTCCTTTTTCTGGTCTTTTTAATCTGTCAGGTCATGCAGGTTTGTGGCTCATGACTGTGGCCCAGGGACAGGTATAGTCAATTCAGTGAAACTAAAATGGTGGTTGAAAGGACCTCCTTTTTCCCAGCACTTTTTATTCTGGAGCGTTCATTGCAGGTTTGGGGCTCATGCTGGGCCCAAGGACAGGTATAGTCAATGTCAGTGAAAACTAAAATGATGGTTCAAAGACTCCTTTTTCCGGCACTTTTTTATCTGGGGTCCATGCTGGTTTGGGGCCATGCTGTGGCCCAGGACTGGTTTAGTCAATGTCCAGTGAAACTATTATGTTGGTTCAATGACTCCTTTTTCCGGACTTTTTAATCTGGGTAGTCATACAGGTTTTCGTGGGCTCATGCTGTGGCACAGGCACAGGTATAATTTATGTCAGTTCAGCTAAAATGTGTGAAAGGGACCTTTTTTCTCAGCACTTTTTATTCTGGGGGTCATGCAGGTTTGGGGCTAACTGCGGTGGCCCAGGGACAGGTATTAGTCATTGCTCCAGTAAAAACTAAAATGATGGTTCAAAAGGCTCTTTTCCTGGCACTTTTTAAATCTGGGGGTTCTTCAGGTTTGGGTGACTCATGCTGTGGCCAAGGACACGGTATAGTGCAATGTCCAGTGAAACTAAATATGGTGGTTTAAAGACTCCTTTTTTCGGCACTTTTTAATCATGGGGTATGCAGTTTGGAGGACTCATCCTGTGACCCAGGACAGAGTATAGTCATATGTCCACAGTTCAAGCTAAATGCTGGTTGGAAGACTCCTTTTCTGGCATTTTTAATCTGCGGGGTCATGCCAGTTGGGGCTAATGCTTGGGTGCCCATGAAGGTATAGTCAATGTCCAGTGAACTAAAATGATGGTTCAAAGTACTCCTTTTTCCGGACTTTTTAATCTGGGGTACATGCAGGTTTGGAGCTAATGCTGTGCCAGGACATGGTTATAGTCAATGTCCAGTGAAACTACAATGGTGGTTCAAGACTCCTTTTTTCGGCCACTTTTAAATATGGGTCATTAACCAAACAGGTTTGGGGCTCATGCTGTGGCACCAGGACAGTTAGTCAATCGTCCAGTTCAGCTATATGGTGGTGACAAGTCTCTTTTTCCGGCACTTTGTAAATCTGGGAGTCATTGCAGTTTTGGGGCTTCATGCTGTGCCACAGGACAGGTATAGTCAAATGTACAGTGGAAAATAAAATGAAGTGGTTCATAAGAGTCATACTTTTTCCGACTTTTTAAATCTGGGGATTCATGCAGGTTTGGGGACTCAATGCTGCTGCCCAGGACAGGTATAGTCAATGTCAGTGAAACTAAAATGATGGTTCAAAGACTCATTTTCCCGGCACTTTTAATCTGGGTCTTGCAGGTTTGGGGCTCCTTGGTGTGGCCACAGGCCAGGTATAGTCAATGTGCCAGTTCAATAACTAAAATGAGTGTGGTTGAAGACTCCTTTTTCCGCAATTTTTAAATCTGGGGGGTCATGAGTGTTTGGGGCTCTTGCTTGCCTTCCCCAGGACAGCGTATAAGTTCATATGTACAGTTCATGTAAAATGATGGTTCAAATCCATACTGCCTTTGGCACTTTTTAATTTTGTGGGCCTGATGCAGGTTTAATGGGTCAGGCGCTCGTGTACAAGAAAGGGATAAGTGAATGGTCTGTGTATCTTTTTTTCTGATGGCTTTTATAACCTAAGTGTGTTGCTAAAGTGTGCACGTATCCATTTGACTGTTTGGATGTTAATTCCAGATTCTCCAGCCCTGTGTTGGGTGTAATAATGAGGTGTTGAGTACCTCTCTTCCCATATAGACTTTAATGGTCATTAATCTATTATCGAATATCGGAATTGTCATTGATTAATTGCCCAATATCGACTATCGACCCGATCGACGAATAAATACGCTCTTCATACTGTCAAAACGATCAGCCAACAGTCGGTGGGTTAGTAGATGCAACTCTTTGTTGGCATGGCCTGGAACAGCGCCAGGACCCCTCACTGTCCTCAACCCGCCTCTGTCCCGTTTGGTCCCTCAGCAGGAAAACCAGTATGTGTCTCGGCTTAGCTGCCAATATGACAGTGAGGACGAACAATTTGAGCAAAGTCAAGGCAGCTACTTTTGCAATTGAACGAGATGGGGCAGACATCCCCTGCTTCTTGCAGTATTGATGTGTGAGAGTGAGCATGGGAGTTTTTGGCAAGACGGTCAGGGCCTCTGCATACCAAGACCATTGAGAGAGGACAGCAGTGACGTATTCAAACACTCATGATGTATAACGTGGGGTTGAATCCAGTTCTGCGTCCTACACCAAGTTTGTTCAATGCAGACGTATGGACTTGAACAGAAAAGGAGACCATAAACTACAGGACATGTTTTAGGTGCTTATATGCATTCTGTGCCATTGTGATTGAATTCATACATACTGTAATGGGAGTAGAACAAAAAAGAATGCAAAAAAGCAAATGCTGCAATAATGGATTTGTTGAAACTTCTTTCATAAATGGAAGCAATGTGAATCGTTATGTCACCAACCTGTTACCAGAAAACTAAAAACAATCAAAGTCCTTTTGAGAAGGCCATCCCCTGTTACGGTGGAACAATTACATCCACACAGATTTCAAGTGGAGTATGAAAGCACGTTGATAAACGTTCATTTGTTCAAGAACAGATAGCACAGGTGATAAAGGAAAAGTTTGCTGAACTTGTATCTAGGTGTCCAGATTTTGAAAGCTGTGGAAATTCTTTAGCTGCATTTGTAATGGAAAAAGCTCCTCACACAAACGCCTCCAAGACAATAAAATAAATAATAATATTAATAATAATAATCTTTAGAGCCTGTAGAGAAAGAGTTTCCGTACCTCTTGCCTTCGTCCCTTGACCACGAACCATTGCCACCTGTCCTGAGCTTCCGCCTTTCCCTGACTCCGAGTTTGCCTTACGATTTTGTGCCACGCTACACCTCAGCTGCCACCGCAAGCAAGTCACGTCAGGGGTAGCGACCTGGTAGACTCCCGCTGCAGCAGATCCAACCTGCTTTGCGGCGGGCTTTGGTGAAAACTGCAACCTACTTAGACCCCGTTCTCTGGTGTGGCTATTGCCATCGCTTGTGGTGGTCCAGTGGATCCACTACCGCTGTCCGTGACAAAATGAAGCAGTGGAATGACGTTATTCATCCCGTAGTCCTGGCGACTGACAAAAAGCGTGTTCGCATGAAAGGGCCTGAGCAAACGGCAGGTGTCACGCATGAGCTGCCACTGGCCGACATTAAAATTACACAGGGGTGTACTCCTGTCCGCTTGGATCATCAATAAATCATTAATTTCCTTTCTCTGTTCATAGAGTCGTTCCAACTTATGGAGGCTGGAATTCCAATGTTTTGAAATGTCACATATCAGCCTATGTTGGGGGAGGCAGGTCTGCCGCTGCAGCTTGAGGAGGTTGTGCTTGGTGACGTAAGAACGGCTGAAGTGCATGCAAAGTTTCCTGGACATTTTTAGAATGTCTTGCAGATGGGTGTAAGACTTGAACAACCAGATTGAACATGTATGCCATGCAGGGAGCATGGCTCAGCCCTCTTCCTACGCAGCGCGGACACTATTTTTTTCCATCGTCTATCACAATGGTTCTAGTTTTCAGTTGTCGCAGAGAAAGCCACAAATCGATGACAACTTGCATGACCCGAAGCATTTCCTCCCGTGTGTGACTTCGGTCACCCAGGGGAATACTCCTGTCCACTTGGATAATCAAAAATCGGTAATGGCCTTTCTCTGTTCATCAATTTCCCCCCTGTTAATATATTTATTCCTGTTCATCAATTTCCCCCTGTTCATCAATTTCCCCCTGTTAATACATTTATTCCTGTTCATCAATGTCCCCCTGTTCAATAATTTCCCCCTGTTAATATATTTATTCCTGTTCATCAATTTCCCCCTGTTCAATAATTTCCCCCTGTTAATATATTTATTCCTGTTCAGCAATTTCCCCCTGTTCAATAATTTCGCCCTGTTAATATATTTATTCCTGTTCATCTCTCTACTGTCCAAGTTCCCAGATTGTCTATCGTCCAAATCTTCCTTCTTCTCCTCCCGTCTCCTAAAACTTAATGTAGAGAAAACGCAATGCTTCCAGGGCCGGGACAATGGGTAGTCCGCGTAGGGCGCCACTTCATCCAAGGGAGAAAAGGGGGCACAAGGAGGCATGGAGCAGGCTGAATTCTACATTTGGGGGGCATTTTATGCCTTGTTTTACTAGGGCACCTTACCAGACTTGCTTGCTTCACCCGGCTCGACTATATCGATTAGTGTTTGCCTGTCACTGCCGTTCACCTCAACGGTGTCGCTGTACAAAGCCTGACCACTCACAACTAGTGATGAGCGATTACGTCGACTATCGTCATCGGGTCGCAGGTCGATATCGGCAATTATCAAGACGATTTCCGACAGTCGATAATAGATTATCGCCGATGACCATTAAAGTCTATGGGAGAGGAACAACACCTTCATTCTTACACCCAAACAGGGCTGGAGAAGCTAGAATTAACATCCACAACAGTCAAATGGATACGTGCTACAGTACATTTTAGGCAAAATACTTAGGTTATAAAAGCTACAGAAAGAAAATCACAGACTATTCACTATCCCTGTCTTGTACCACAGCATGACCCTTAAACCTGCATGACCCACAAATTAAAAAGTGCCACAAGGCAGTATTATTTGAACCATCATTTTACTTGAACTGGACATTGACTATCCCTGTTCTGGAACGCAGCATGACCCTTAAACCTATCTGACCCCCAGATTAAAAAGTGCCGGAAAAAGGAGTCTTTGAACCACCATTTTAGTTGAACTGGACATTGACTATACCTGTCCTGGGCCACAGCATGAGCCCCAAACCTGCATGACCCCCAGATTACAAAAGTGCCAGAAAAAGGAGTCTTTTAACCACCATTTTAGTTGAACTGGATACTAACTATATCTTTCCTCTTCCGCAGCATGACCTTTAAACCTGTCTGACCCACAGATTAAAAAGTGCCGGAAAAAGGAGTCTTTGAACGACCATTTTAGTTGAACTGGACGTTGACTATACCTGTTCTGTACCACAGTATGACCATTAGACCTGTCTGACCCACAGATTAAAAAGTGCCTGAAAAAGGAGTCCTTGAACCACTATTTTAGTTGAACTGGACATTGAATATGCCTGTCCTGGACCGCAGTATGACCATTAAACCTGTCTTACCCACAGGTTAAAAAGTGCCGGAAAAAGGAGTCTTTGAACCACCATTTTAGTTGAACTGGACATTGACTATACCTGTCCTGGGTCACCTACATCTGTTCAAGTCTTCCTGTCCCTTCCTTGTACAATTCAGAGGAATATTTGTATCAGCTATTTTATACATGCAAATTTTTTAGTAGTTTAAATCTAGAAAACACATTTTTAAAATAGGATGGAATCCCACCATGTATTTGTTTCTCTTTTTTCTTAATTGTATTACATGGGTTGTCTCACTACAGGAATTGCTAGCTATTTTAAAGATCCTCTGCGACAAAAAAACAAAGGCATTTTGCAATATGTGCTCCATTAAACTCCAGTGTCCTACCTATTCATGTTTTTGTGGATCAGCACCATCACCCTTGAGCCACTTTTATGACAATTTGTGAAGAAACAAATGTCTATTAGAAACACATTTTTTAGAAATAGGACCTGTAGTTTAGCAGCATTTCAGCAAATTTTTTCCAAAAATTCAAAACATGACCTTGAGCCGCTCTTTTGACAATGTGAGAACAAATGTTCTGTTAAAACAACATTTTTTAGAATAGGCCCTGTAGCATAGCTGCATTTCACAGCCAAAATGCCCAAAAATTCAAAACATGACCCTTGAGCAACTTTTGACAATTGTGGAAGAACAAAATGTCTGTTAGAAAACAAAATT
Organism: Phyllomedusa bahiana; assembly: GCA_025379985.1. Classification (NCBI taxonomy): domain Eukaryota; kingdom Metazoa; phylum Chordata; class Amphibia; order Anura; family Hylidae; genus Phyllomedusa; species Phyllomedusa bahiana. The sequence continues at coordinate 8,927 of JAODAL010041006.1, forward strand.
TTTTGAATAGGACCTTTAGTATTGCTCATTTCAAAGCAGCATGACCCAAAAAAATTATTAAAAATGACTTCTCTGCCCACTGTTCAAAATTGTGGGGGGAGAAATGCCACTTAAAAGCCACATTTCGTTCCAAAGGACCATATATTATATGTTGTTATCTCACAGCAACATTGACCTCACAAACCATTGGACAATGCGAAAAATTCTAAAGATAAAATGTTAGTAAATGGAATACGGTTTTGTCATGAAAACCTTGGTGTCTTTTTACATCTTCACACCGCAAAACCAGCAAAATGTTCTTTTGGGAATGAGAATAAAAAATTGCAGTGAGGAAATGATCATTTAAAAAAACATTTTTCAAAGAGGACCATTTCTGATTGAAGAGGAATGTGATAGTATAGGGGACCGGCATACTAATCGGGTGACCTCCGCAATTGGGGCCACAAATCATCAGAGATCCAAATGCTGATTCTCTTGATGAATGTCAAACGGATCCACTTTATCTGTGGAAATGCCGGATGAGTTTGTCTGTAATGAACCTCAGCTGTGATGAAGGTCCGATCAGATACTGATTCTGGCTGATGGGCAGGACAACCCCCTTATTGCCATGGAAGAGCGGGACTGGGCCATTCATCCATTGTGGCTACCCAGAGTCGATTGGGTCAGCGAACACATCCAAATAACATTCGTGGTGTGAGATGCTGTAGTAGCAACGCAGCCTGGGCGGGACGAAAAGCAGCTGGAGGGTCCCGGAATCGGGGAAGTGCGAACTCAGACCTCAAGCCTTCCTCACGCAGGGCAAGTCCTGACACCGGGTAGTGCTTTAAGGTGCTATTAATTTTGGACGACAAGGTTCATGGACATGTGCCAGGACCATACGGGATGTGCTCCGGCCTACCGACTTATGGGCGGGCTAGCAATGTTTTCGTCCGTCTTATAGCTCTAATACCTTGCATGGCACAAGGTTCTTTGTCACCCTGGCACAGCGCTCCGGTCTCGTTGCGGAGAGAGCCGCGGTCACACAGCCTCCTGACTGTGGGTGGAGGTCTCCAAGACAGATTAATTTCAACTACGGCTCTGGTTTTCTCCTGAGCCAATGATGCCCCAACTAGTGGTCCTTGGGGGAAGATAACCCTGCACCCATCCCTGCTGGAGTTTTGAAGAGCTTGCGCACGAGCCTGAGAGCCACCGTCTCCACCAGAGACATTTTCCACCAGTTCACAACAGTGAGCTTGTCACAGAGAATATAGTGGCCTGCCTTTTTCTGGCAAAAGAAAATTGCCTGCTCGGCATCTGGTATTGGGCGGCAGGCAACGGGCATGACGTGGAGGAAAAACCATCTGTGTCCACCAGATGGAAAGAAACATTTCCAAGGCCAAAAGCCTCGGCAAATGGATGACAGTCAGGCTTTTGGCTTTGAGATGGTTTGGGTTTAAAGTGTTTCTTCTGACTCCCTAAACTGGAATACAGAAGGCGGCTGCTAGACTGGCTGGGTTACGGCTGTGCAGGTTGTCTTAAACTGGTGGAAGGAGATGGGTATAGGATGGGCTCTGGTGGTGTGGTGGTAATCGGCGGACAGAGGAGGCTGAGAGCGATTAGGTCGATCCCTGATCTTTGACTCTGAGAAACATGGGAGCTGAGGAACGTTTTGGTCTCGGTTGGAGAAGGAGCGGGAGACAGACGGGTGTGACAGTGGTTGGAGCCCGGGCATCGGCTACCTGTGGCTTTTTTGGCAAAGTGTTGCGCATTTCAATCATGCATTAGCTGCATGTGACCTGACATGCTGGTGGTGGTTTTTTTAAACACATAAGATTCTTGCTTTACTGATGCGTTTACGGCCAAAGGGCGTCATATGACTTCGCTGGGTTCAATCAGAGGCTTTGCTTGAAAAAGGCCCAGGCTTTCAGAGGTCCTGGACCTTTTCTTACGGCGATAAGCGAGAGGAGCGGTAGTTTCCACTGATCGTGGCTGGACTGAATCCATTTTAGCGGACTTCTGGAAAGTCCTCTCCCTTTTTGTGGCGGGGACCCGTACTTGACACTACCCCTCGTCTTCCTCTCGTCCAGTGGATGATGAAGCACGCTCGCAAGCAAATACTGCTGAAAAGACAACAGTTGGATAAGAATGTCGTCATCATATCATCCAACACACTGGTGACTTGTGTCGTCCTGACATTCTGCATTCCCAGGAGCTGCGGGGCTACAAGCAAGAGGGACTGCACGGGATTTTTTGCCGTTTTGTACCGGCTTACTTCTCCTCCTCTGATGCTGATCAGTAACTGGCGCGTCAGAGCAGAGAAAATCATCCTCTTTGGCCTCTTGATCTTTTAACATGCTTCTGACACCAACCGCATTTTTGTCATCAAAAGAGGTCTTCAGAAAAATGGGATTATCCACAGTGGTGGGTACACGAGTTTGACATTTCTCGGGCTGGCCTTACGCTTCATGTACGACGGAAGGATGACTGATGATGCTGATGACGACCATTTGTCCCCGGCTGTGACTGGCGGGACGAAGGAGTAAGACTTGCTGGATGCAGGTTGCATTAACCACTGAAGAACAGATTGGCGGACTGCCTGTTCGTTACTGAGATTCACAGGGCCCCTGGACACCAGCGATTGACAGGACTGACGGTTCCTGCAACTGTACGATCCGGTGGCATCTGGCTGTTTGTAGCCGAGCACCGGGAAGAAGCACCTTCTCTGTACCTCTACCTCGATGGTCCTACACCCTTCGTTGCTCGCTTACCACCTTGCATTTCGCTCCATGTTCAGAAAGATAAAAATGTTAGAAGGTATGGACAAGAGTTTTTGACAGTCTCTTATTCAAAGACAGGCAAATCACAGGCCCATTCCTAATTCCCTCTAACTTTCCATACAGCCCAACTAGGATTAGAGAATCTGGACCAATGTTCTCTAGACGAAGACCTGTGAAATGCGGCTCTGGTGAAAGAACCATAAGACAAAATCAAAAAGTGTTCTTCCTTCAGCCCAGGGATTTACAACCTGCCAGTAGGACTTGGAATGATTAGTTTTCAATAAAAATACATACATATGTGCGCTATTGTTACGCCCAAACTAGATTCAACGAACGCAATTAAAAACTATTAAGAAGTTACACAGAGAGAAATTGCGTTTTTTGCAGCAATGGACAAATTGAGAAACAGTTGCTCAGAAAATTTTTCTATCTGAATTGTAGTACAACGTGGCTATTTGAAAAAAAACAGGGCCGCAACCACGTGCAATACAGCTATTTAATAATTATACAGATTAACAAACGGTGGTTTTTGCACCTATTACAATACCACCCTGACGGTGACTACAAAATTGCTGTATTCCTCATAATTTAAGTGTGCTAGGTCTGGTCGATCATGAACAAAATCTGGGACCGCTACCAAAGTAAATAAAAACAACCTTTTTGAATATGTATACGGTAATTAAAAGGTGTTTTTTGCACTATAAAATACACCTGCGTGACTACAAATTTGCTGTATTCATATTTAAGTGCTAGGTGGCTCTATGACAAAGCTGGACTGCGCCAGAGTGAAAAACATGCTTATTAAATTGTGTTGTAGGATAAATAAAGGTGGTTTTTCTGCACCTATAGATACACCTGCCCGGTGACTACAAAATTGCTGTATTCAAATTTAAGTACCAAGGGGTGGCTCTATGAAACAAAACTGGGCCGCACCAAAGTCAAAAGTAAAAAAAAAACCCACAATATTTGAAAGATATACGGATCAAATAAAAGGTGGTTTTTTTTTGCACGTATGCTGTATTCAAAATTTAAGTGGCAAGGTGGGCTCTTGAAACAAAAACTGGGCCACATCAAAGTTAAAAAAAAAAAGAAAAAACACCTAATTGAAAGGTATACAGATAATTTAAAAGGTGTTTTTTTTGCACCTATAAATAACCTGCGGGGACTTTAGAAAAGTTCCTGTAATCCTTTTGTAAGTAAAAAATGGGTCTTTGAACAAAGCAATTGGCTGCCGCAAAGTGAAAGACACGTAATTAAAATTGTGTACAGATTAAAAATAAGGTGGTTTTTGCACCCTAGAAATTCACCTGCGGTGACTTGAAATGTTCTGTATCCTTTTGTAAGAACAAGTGGGTCTCGCTTGAACAAAACTGAGCTGCGCCAAAGTGAAAAAAAAAACCTAATTTAAATCGTTGGTAATGATAATAAAAGGTGAGTTTTGCACCTATCAAATAAACCTGCAGTTACTAGAAAGATCTGTATCATAAATACGTACAGGTGCACAAAAATACAAGCTAATTTTTTCACCAAAAACTGGCCAAAAACTGTTAATAAAAAACCCATTTCAAGCAAGGTCAAAGTAGAGTCTGGGCAGCACGATTATCCACTCTTCTTTCAAAAGCCTGCCATCCTGCCTGCCAGCCTGTCTGTCTGTGTTCGCCTGCATCCCCCCCGCCTCCCTCCCTGCGCGGCTGTACAGTGCTAGATGCTCCTTTAAAATTCTCAGCCTAAGTAACTAAAAACTGAAAATTTTCTAATCTACCTAAGTTCTAATGTTCACAGCTAAAAAGCATATTTTGTCTGTGTGATCAAAGAGAATAGTTTCGCTAAAGCTGTTTTGAGAGAGACCGAGCACATGTCCTGCTCTATGAGATACAGACACACACTGATCATGAACAGGAAGGGCTGTTCTATGTAAAACGAGGTCATGTGATCTTTCCAGCCAATCACAACCATACACATCCCAGTCATGACGTCGCACACCCAGCTAAACCCTGCTCTATCCTAAGCTGATTTGCTGGCCGCCAAATGACAGGAAGCGCCGAAAACGGCGCGAAAATTAATAGATTATGCGCAAGATTATAACCAAAATTATCGCGTTAACGAAAAAATCCGATCAACATAAAAACCGTGCCGATTTCAAACTTTGTCGTTTAATAGCCTCAACATTTACCCCACAACATAACCCCCAATTGCAACTCCCCCTCATCACTATTTTTCCATTTCTGCAAGAAAGCAGCGGATGTCTTCCCCAAACCTCTTTGTGCCCACTGTCCTCATTATTTTTCCTCACTGTATAGTGGCGCAGAGGCCATAGCACATAGTAGTTCTCTGACTGTGGGAAACAAAAAGGACAGAGGTGGGTTGAGGACAGGTGAGAGCCCCTCACCTGCTCCCGGGCCATAACTAGGGGTTGTGTGTGACAAACCCACCGACTCTTGGCTGGGGTTGTCAGATGTCATCTGGTAGAAAGTGTATGACCTAGTGTGTGGTCAAACACATGGCCGGTAATGACAGCGGATGCTGTGGCCTCGCAGGGTGACTCCTGCTGTGACGTCCCCTTACTGTGCTGCGATCTGTGGTGGCTCCGGTAACCTACTACTGTGTTCTGTGACGCTATGGTAGGATCTTAGCTCTCAGCTTGTATTTTTCCAGCTGGCGCTGCCGTGACTTTATCAGGCTGCATTCCTGTTTCAGTTTTTTGGTCAGTTTTGCCCCTGTAAGTGCCCAGGGAATTTTAGAGTGAAGCGATTCTAAGAGCGGCGGCAGTCATGTGCGTGTCATACTAAAACACAGCATGGTATGAAGACCAAACCCAGCTCCCTCTGCATATTTAAGCATGGCACAATGTTCTACAGCACCCTACAGGTTCTATGCAGCCAGGAAATAGCTGTTTTTTAACGCGATTCGTCCCAAAGTAATTCGGGACGAAACTGATTTTGTCGGAAAATTCGGCGAAATTGGCGAGCCGAATTTTTGAGAAATTCGCCCATCTCTAAAAGACACGTATGCATGGTTTTCTCACTATCTGACTTGAGATCAGGATAAATCTTACCCGTTTTAGGTAAATTAGAATTACTTATATTTGCCAAATGCCAGAAAAACAACAGAGAATTTTTAAGGCATTTGTATTACTTTCTTCAAAGTCAAAAGTTTACATACTTCGCCACCAAAACTTTAACTTCCTGTCTGATGTCTGATGTCTTGAGATTTTGCTTCAGCATTTCCACATAATCTTCTTTCCTCATGATGCCATCTATTTTGTGACGTGCATCAGTCCCTCCTGCAGAAATGTTTTTTTTTTTAAAAAATACACTTGATGCTGCTATCCCACGTGTTTCAAAGTTGGGATGACGTCCTTAGGCTTCTAAGATTCTCCCTTTTTCCTCCGAACGTAACGGTATTATGGCCAAATAGTTTAACTTTAGTTTCGTCAGACCACAGGACTTGTCTCCAAAAATGTAGGTCTTGTTTCCTTTTTACATTTGAAAACATTAGTATGGCTTTTAGCTCATGTTGATACAGTACTCGTTTCACTTGGATAATAACACAATCTTACCATCTTCTGCGATCATCTTCACAAGGTCTTTTACTCTTGTTCTTAGGTTGATATGCACATGTCGGACCAAAGCACGTTCATCTATGAGATGCAGAAACCGTTCCCTTCCTGTGCGGTATGATGGCTGGAAATTCACATCTTGTTTGTACTTGTGTATAATTGTTTGTAGAGATGAACGAGGCACCTTCAGGTATTTGGAAATTGCACCCAAGGATGATCCAGAATTGTTTAAGTCCACAATTCTCTTCCTGATATCTTGGCTCATTTCTTTAGACTTTCCCATGATGTTAGACACAAAAGCAGTACGTTTCTGGTGTGCTGTAAAATGCATCCACAGTTGTGTCTCTAACTCAGATGTTGCCAATAAACCTATCAAAAGTTTCCAAAGACATGACATCATCATCATCATATGGGCTGTCCCAAATTGTTTAAAGGCATAGTAATCCTAGTGTATGTAAACATTTGACTTTGCAGAAAGTAATAAAAATGCCTTAAAAATTCTCTGTCTCTCATTATTCTGGTATTTGGCAAATATAAATAATTTTGGTAATCCTAATTGACCTAAAACGGGTAAGATTTATTCTGATTTCATGTCAGATAGTGACTAAAACATTCATATATGTCTTTTTATTCTTCTGGGTTCAAATGTATTTACACCTAGGATTGTACCCAGAACAAGGGGGCATCCTCTACGCCTAGAGGAAAGAGAGTTTCTACATAAACATAGAAATGTATTCTTTACTGTAAGAGCAATGAGACTGTGGAACCGTCTGCAGGAGGAACTTGTCAGGTGAATTCACTAACAAAGTTCAAAAAGGGTCTGGATGCATTTCTAGATGTAATAATATAACAAGTTATAGTGCCTAGGATTCTGGAGAAGGGTCGTTGATTCAGGATTTATTCTGATTGCCAGATTGAGTCAGAATGGATTTTTTGCCTAAGGTTATGTTTACACGGCGTATTGTGGAGCATACTGTATGCATCTCTAGTACGCCGAGTGTTTTAGAAATACGCGCTGTCCAGCATAAACGCCAGGAAGAAGTGACCTTCAATACGCATCTGGAAAGACAGACGTAATTCATAGCTCTCTATGAGTGCTAAGAATTACCCTATTTGCGGGGCACATTTCAGGTGTATTGCAGCACAATTATGCACCAAAATATGCCCCACAATTACTAAAATGAGGACAATTGACTTCTACCTCATGGGGGCTTTTTCTTTCCTCTGGATCAACACTAGAGAACAATAGACTGAACTGGATGGATGTCTGTCTTTTTTCAACCTTACAAACTGTAACTATGTAACTTGACAGTTGTCCAGAAGGCAGTTATTGATACCCTCCACAGGGAGGGGAAGTCACTTAAGTCCATTACTAAAGAAGCCGGCTGTTCACAAGGTGCTGTATCAAATCATATTAATGGAACATTGTGTGGAAGGAAAAAGTGTGTGGAAGGAAAATTACAGAAATACAGAATTTCTGTACTTTCTTTATCCTGACTTCCAAAAAACAGATTAAAAGGAGATCATAAAGTTTTGCCTCACAAAAAATGATGCCTATTAAAATGTCAACTCAACCTGCAAAAATCAAGCCCATAAACAACTCCGTTCACAGAAAAATAAGTTATGGCTCCCAGACTTTGGGGGTGCAAAAACGTGTTTTCTTTCTTATTTAACAGTTTGTTGTATAAAAGCATCATGGTACCAGTGAAAACATCTACTCATCCCACAAAAAGTAAGCTGTTATACTGCTCCATATACAAAAAATAAAAGTGTTTTGGCTGTCAGAATAGGATGACATAAAAATGCAATTGTTTACAAACACATTTCTATAGTGTTCATGTAGTAAAACATAAAAATTATATAAAAAATAAGATATCCTTGTAACCATACTGACCCACATAATAAAGTTGGCAAATGCTGTAAAAATGAAACTCGAAAAACAATGGCGAAATTGATATTTTTTTTTTTCAATTTTCATGACCCAATTCTAAAATACTTTGGAACATCTATGAGCCCAAAAATGCACAATACACCCTTAGATGAGTTCCCGCAGGGGTGCTGAATCCAAAAGGAGGTTATTTCTAATGACGTGACTCCTGTAGAGGCTGATAATATGCCAATACAGATATCATAGCAGCTCCCAGCTTAAAGGGTTATTTCATACCAAGCTCCCATAGAAATGAATGGAGAAAGCCATACACACAAATGCCAGTGCTCCATTCATAGTAGACATTGCACAAAGCAGAACTGTTGTTTGGGGGACACCTATTATACAGAATGGATGTGCAACAATTTGTAACAAGGTATTTTGATGTCATAGTCAAAAAAGACAAATGGCACCCAAATCCCGCAACAAAGGAGATTCTAATGCTTGGCCCAGACCTGGCACATTATTTCTGAAGCTGCATTTCCCCAGCCAGATGTAATAAGAAAAAAACAAACAATATAATCTTTTTTTTTTTTTTTTTTTGGAGGGGGGGTGCTTTTTTATGGAGTCTACTGAGTGGCAAAAATGACATGTTATCTTCATTCTTCAGGTCGGTACAATTTTTGCAATACCAAATTTATATAGTTTTTGCTAGGTTTTACTACTTAAAAAAAAGAACTGAAGTGTCTCTTTAGCGGTACTATTTTGGGATACACGACTTTTTCCATAACTTTTTATTTCAGTTTTTTGGGGAGGTAAGGTGATTAAAAAAACACAGTTTTGGTGTTTTTTCTTTTTTACAGCTTCACTGTTATAAATAAAGCTTTTGTCCTGTTACTTTCAGATGTGGCATTTAAATGTGACAGGCTTTTTCTTGTAATATATACACACACACACACACAGTTGAAACCAGAAGTTTACATGCACTATACAAAAAGACACATATGTTTTTCTCACTATCTGACATGAAATCAGAATAAACCTTACCTGTTTTATGTCTATTAGGAACCAAAATTATTTACATTTGCCAAATGCAGAATACTGAGTGAGAGAGAATTTTTTAAGGCATTTTTATTACTTTCCGCAAAGTCAAAAGTTTACATACACTAGGCCTACTATGCCTAAAATTTGAAAGACTGTTTTGTGAAGCCTGCAGAGCTGCATAGGATTGCTGCAGCAGCAGTGAAAGGGCCAGACACCCTGTGTGATTGCTGAAAAGAGACGGGTGTTGCCTGAATTTTTTTGTTTTCAGCTATGGAGAAGTATTACGACCTAGTGCACCCCAGGACCACCCAACAAGCGGCACCAGATAACAGTAAAGCCCCAAAGCCCTGGTGGGGATGTGTACATGGTTGTTGCTGTGAGAAAGGTCTGGATGCTAAAAGGCCAGGCTGTCCTTCCAAGGAAAATCCCAGGCGGGGAAAAAGCAAGTCAAAAAGAGGCCTGGATTCCGTTGTTGCCAGGAGAAACCCATCTCTTCCACAGAAAGTTGCTGGTTTAGGCTAGTATGAGAAACTGCTAGTAAGTTGGAATTGCGAGTGGGTGGGAGCCCATTGGACATTGATCTGGACTGTCGGCAGAACGTCTCCAGAGTCTTCCCAGAGATAATACCCTTTATGAGGACCCAACCAGGATCTGGTAAGACTGTGGTTATATGTTTTGAGACCCACAGTATCTTGGGGCTGTCAATCATGTGCTTGAGATATATGACGAGCTGCAGGTGGAAATCATAATTGGCAGAGACTTTCCACTTTTCTTGCAGTTGTGGGGGCCAGAGGTGGCGCCAGGTGGAGAGAGCGCCATGTCCGGGAAAGTGCCCCCTGCAGAGACTGTTGTACCACTGCCTAAAAGGGAAGAGGCAGAATTGTCCTCTGTTAAAATCCCTAAGAAAAAGGAGGGTAACTCCTCACTGATTAGCTGTCTAAATGCCAAACAGGATGTGATAAATGTACGCCCAGATAAAATGGAGTCCCTAAGTGACAGACATGCTACTGTTTCCAAGGGCAACCAACTTCATCCACAGGGAACCGCTGTCACCGTCCAGCAGAAGGAGTCTACCTGGAGGTGTCACACAGCAGCAGGAGGTGTTGTTGACTGTTTTCTCATCAGGGAGCCAGAGGAGTCACAGCACCAGATCTGGGAGTTAGAGGTGGGTGGAATACCACCTCTGTCTGATGAGAACTGTCACCAAGATGTGCCCAGAAGGTCCAGGGACATTGTCCAAAGTATGGAGACCCGATTGGAATGGGGTAAGACTGTTCATGTTACTAATGACACATCAAGTGACACTGTTAAACGTACACATGAATTGTGTGAGGACTTGGCCGGGCTGGACGGAGGTCCAGAGGTGCCGTCAGGCCAGAAGACTCCAGGAAGCAGTTGCCGGACTGTTGGAGAGGGTCTGGTCAAGTCTGATGAACTCAATGTACTACATGCTTAGTCGTCTATTGAAAATTTTATTTTTGTGGAAAATGCTCTGTCTGAACAGGAGGGTGTCAGTAGCATTCAGACGTCTGCTGCACCTGTGGGATATGTGAAGGAAACATCCCCACACCTGACTGCAGTAAGTCAGTTAGACAGAGCTAATGAGAGAAGTGCCCAGGGAAAGGTGTCCCTGGACAATAATGAAGTCAGTGTAAAGAGTGAACTAGATTCTTTAGGAATGACATCTCCAGCAGTGGAGCAAACTAGCTCAAGTATGCCCCTAGAGGTTGGGGTTAACAGCGCTAGGAGTATGGCAGAGGATGTATGTTCTGTGAGAGATGATAACCAGGAGAAAGGGGTTAACACAATCATCTCCAGGGGAGCTAAGGTGGTTGCCAGTAGCAACGAGATATCCTATGCTCTTCCGGTGGGGAAAAGTCATGAGTATGAATGCCCCGCAGTCGTCTGTGAAGCTACTAGGTTCCCGATGGTAAATGGGTCTACCACTGACAAGAACGCACTGGGTGAACGTGAGCTTAACGTGCAGGTTGCAGATGCGCCCCTAGTGGTAGTGGTGGACAACAGCACAAGTAGTGCAGATAATGCAGGTAATGGGGTTTGTGTCCCTAGCACAGATCTCCGTGCCACTCACGGTAGTGTCCAGTGTGAACTAGCAGAAGAGACTAGTTCATTCCCTCTAGATGATAGTTGGTCTGAGTGTAGTGCAGAAGTAATGAATCCGGGAGGTGATAGCCATGAAGAAAAATGTGTTGTTATTCCTTATGAAACCAATGTGGTCCCTAGTAGCAACCGAGTGTCTTCTGCTACTAGGGCTCTAGAAGAGGTGAATGTGTTGCAAGAGCTACACCCTGCAAGCGTGGTGCAGGACAGGGAAAGACTAGAGAGTGAGCATGGTTGTCCTGCTAGTAAGTGTGAAGCAATTGGGGTCCAGGTGGTAACCGTATCCCCAAGCAGCACCATAGCCATAGCAGACTCTGAGATGAAGAAGGGTGTGAACCAGGTACAAGTGTCCAGTATTGACTCTAAGGTACCAGATGAGCCTTGTAGCGTGCCTAGTGCAGGAGATATTGAGGAAGAAACTCCCCATTGGGAGCTGCTAGACACAGCAGAGGGAAGTATGTGCTCAAGCACTAGTGAGGTACAGAGGAAAAAGAGGGAAGTAACAGATAGTTGTAAGATACCAGATAATCCAGTGAAGATTGAGGTAGGTAGTAAGGGAGACCAGGTTCCCTATGGGAGGGAGCAGGTGTATACTCTACAGCAAGGACAAAGTCAGGACACAGCCGTGGAGATGATCAGTATAGACAAGTGTGAACACGGTCCTAGGAAAGGGATTCTGTCCTCCCAGATGGAGGGTCTTAAACCTTGCATAATGGAGATTAGTTTTGGGACAGAGGCTGCACCTCAGGTCTATGAGATGCAATGCAGTGGGGTCTCTAATGTTACAGAGCAGGGGTACGTTAGGCCCGCATCAGAGGAAAATACACCTGCTGAAATAGGGAATGTGGGTCAAATACATGGGATTGGTGGCAGTCCCCATGTTATAGTAAGTGAGGTCCAAGGGTCTTGTAGTGGAGAGAAGTCTAGGCCCCAGGGTGGTCCTGCAGACTCAGAACTACAAGACATGAAGATGATCACTGAGGAAAAGTGTATGGGAATGTCTCAGGATTATGGTGAGTGCACTGACTATTCCTCTCGAATGTACAGCGCCCTGGAATCAATGGCGCTTTAAAATAAATAATAATAATAATAATAATAACATTCAGACAGATGGTAGGAAAATGCTGCTACCAGTGGTGAGTGGTAGAGATACTCCTAGGATAGTCGCTGAGTTGTACGTTAGTGCAATGACAAGCTCCAGCTATATGGGGTTGGGAAAGGAAAGGACTGTGACCGAGCGGTTGCCCAATATAGCCTGAGTGAGTGCTGGGAACCTGCGGTAGATCGGGGTATGGACTCCTTGGTTTTTGCATCTGAGGATGTGGGGGAGAGGTTACCCGGGGCAACTGGTAGAAGTTCAGAGAAAACCAGTAGTGATAGATCAGCCAGGGCTCAGGAACAAGAGGATAGCATAATCCTGCTTAGGGAGGCGTTGTCCTTAGCAACAGGTTACAACATAGGGGTTAACTGGGATGAGCAACAGGTCACAGGTAGCGGGGAAAAAGAGGATAAGTAGGTGGTTGGTGGATGACTCCTGTACTCTTTCTGTGGAAAGTACTGTGTCCCTCAAAGTAAACCAGCTGCTGAGTGTCTTGCAAGGATGGATACCCCAGAAGACGTGCTTTGACCCTGGAGGATGGTTTGTGCAAGGTGAAAAGGCCTACGACCTTTATCAAAGAGGAGGGGGGTATGTGGCGATGCAATCTTAGAAGATCGCATTTCTCCGCCACTAAGTGTTCTGCAGCAGCTGAGTTCCAAGGTATGGGTTACCAAGTTGCTGGCTGTCAGAGAGGAAGGCCAGCAGTTTGGAAAGGGTAACCAGGAGTTAATTACTCAGGTGGTAATTAAGAGAGTTTCTCAGCTGCTTGTCCAACTCAGAGGCCTGTTAAATAGTCTGGTCTTCAGTGTACCAGGGGGGAGTGTGGCTCACAGTCAGTGGAGGACGTGTGCAGGCCTTGCCTAGGAGAGTATCCTGGGTGCTTTCCCCCTAGGCTTGAGAGAAGCCAGACCCAAGGACTATATTGTACAGTGTGAGTACATGTTTGTGGGGCTGGGTAGTAGACCCAGACCACTGCTAGAGAGGGACTCTCTGTACGTTTAGTTAGTGGCTGGACGGCCTAGGATTTATTTTGCTTGCTGTATATGTTTTGCTGTGTTGAAGAATAAAGCTGGCGGAGGCCAGACTTCAAGAGAATCCTGTGTCGACTTGCTGTTCCGTTTACCAAAGCGGCGATCCCAGAGCGAGAGTGTCCCCCAGGCCGGGCCAAGATGGCGGCCGAACATGAATGAACACTTATAGTGTGTATATATATATACACACACATATGTACCTGTTAGGCCTAAATCTTGTATTTTGTTAAAATGTACTTGCAGTTTATTTAAGAAATTTTTCCAGGCTGAAGAAATATATCTCATTCTCAGCAATATTTTAGACTTAAAGTTTTAGAGCTAGTTTGGAGATAATTGGTGGTACCTTCTTACTTGCGCTGTTGAAGATAAGTACCATGTGTCAATTATATTCTATATGTTCACAATAGATAAACTAATAGACTAACCTTCTATATTGTTCAGATACCTGAGTGTTCTAATTAGAAGTTTTTCATATTATGACATATAAAAGAAATTTCTTTTGATCTTTAACTCCTTAACGACCGCCTGCCGACTTTAGACTGCAGACATCGGAGTTTGCGGCGCCCGGGCGCCACAGCTGCGTTGAGATCAGGGCTGTACTACACAGCCCTGATCTCAGTGCAGCTCCTGCAAGTATCGGGCAGCAGGGGAACCTCTGCTCGCCAATGCTTTAACCCTTTGATTGCGGCGGATCGTCACCGCAGCGCAATCAAAGCGTTTCTCTGCTCTGTCGGGTGATCGGAACGCCTGGTGACCCGACAGAGCCCGTGGAACAGCTGAACAGTCAGCCTGGGGACGTAGAGTAGTCCCAGAGATGTCTGTGTAGTAAGCCAGTGACCAGGACAGACTGTGTGCTGTCCTGATCACTGCCTGTGTCAGACTGACACAGATTATAATGTATTAGCATATATGAATATGCTAATACATTACTATCTGTAAAAAAAATGTAAAACAGTTCTCCATTCAGAGGATTTAAAGGAAAGTAAAAAAACACAGAAAAAGTGTAAAAAATGAATAAAAAATAAATAATAAAATAAAAATAAATATTTAATAAAAATAATTGTGCATATATTGCACACACACAAAAAAAAATACACATATTAGGTATTTACATGACCGTAATAACCTGGAGAAATTTTTTTAAAAAGAACAAAAAAAAAAATTAAAGAAATAAAACAAATTCATTATTTATAAGTGAACTTAAACTATTCCTCCATAAATTACAACTTGTCTCGAATAAAACAAGGCCTCATACAACTGATTCATTGAAAAAATAAAAAAGTTACAACTGTTGAAACGCAAAGAGGCAAAAACTAAAAAAATGTTTTGGTCATTAAGTACTTTTCAGGCGTTCGGCTTAAGGGGTTAATTAATTTTGGAAACTCTCCAGAAAGAAGTATGAATATAAAAATATATCAATAATTATTCACACCCATATTTAAATAATGAGATAATTTTTTGAACTTCTATAGGTTGGGACGGCTTATCATTTAACCATTTTATATCATGTAACAATTTAAAGGCTTCAAGTGGTTTAGCCGTCAGAGCGATTTTGAATCTCCACATGTGTGAGTCATCATTGATTTCTGGCAGTAGCCAACTTGCAGCACCCAAAAAATGACCCTTTTGGAGTAGTAAGTATAGCCTTCTTCTCTAACAGTACAGTTTAATATGATCTTATAAACTGTTTATTTGTTATGGTAATACTGTGTCAACTAAAAAGAGTTCCCACTGGCATTACATTTTTCCTGAGTTTATATATATGGGGATAACAAAATCCTACATACATTAGTTCAATTACATGAGGTCATTTAAATGTCGAGATAATATTTGTAAGTCTATATTATTCTTGTCTTTTCAGAGAAATAAACATCAATATAAATCAGCATGTGCATCAAAAAATATAAAATATGTATAGCAAGAAATATAAAATAAATATAAAATAAACACATCCACATAAATATGTATGTGTTTTAAAGGATTTCTCTTTATAAGATATTTTGTTATCCTATACAATATGAAAGACCTATTTTTTTTTTAATTTTCTGCAGCCCGCCCTGGGGTGAGTAAATTAAAAAAAGTGATAAAGCCTATTTCCAAATCCAGAAGATTTCCATTTTATTTTATGGTTCAGAAGTAGTTTATTAAATATCAGTTTAAACAGAGAAAACAAATTACATAAAGTCACACATGTAGAAAGTGTTCTACTTTATTTTAAAAGTGTTTTTGTTTCAAAAATCAATTTCAATACACAACAAGGGCATGACAATGGGAATGTAATTTGCTTCCAGCTACACCAGCATCTTCATAGGAGATGTCCTGGCTTTGATACAAATGTCAACTCAAAGATATATAAAACTTTTATTCTTTTTTAAAAGCATGCTATTGAGAAAGCATTTTTGTAAATAAATATGAAAGAACAAATGTAGTTTGAATTTTACAATGTGTTTATCATATTTTAATATGATAATCCTTTGTATCACAAGGCATTATGGGAAAGGGGCTGAGAAGCCCACAGCGCCCTCTGTTGGTTGTAACAAATCCTCAATTTGCTTTTGACTAGTGTTGAGCGATTTTTATCGACAAAGTTGAAATCGGCAAGGTTTTTATGGTGATCGAAATTTCCAGATCATGCGATAATTAAGGTTAAAATCTGAGCATCATCTATTAAGATCGCGCCTTTTTTCGGCGCTTCCTGTAATTTTGGCGGCCAGCAAATCAGATTACAGAATAGAGCAGGGTGAGATGTGTGTGCGACGTCATGACTGGGATGTGTAGGGTTGCGATTGGCTGGAAAAAAATCACATGACCTCGTTTTACATAGAACAGCGTTTACTGTTTCAGCCTCAGTGTCTCTCAGCGTCTCATAGGATAGGACCTGCGCTCTGCCTGTGGCCAAACAGCTCAGCGAAATTAGTCTATTTCTGCACAGAGAAACCTCTACTATTAGCTGTGATCCTTCCAATTTAGTTATATTAGAGATTTGAAGATTCTATGTAGTTAGGTAGAGAATTTTAAAGGAGCATCTACCGCTGTAAATTCACGGCGGCGGAAGCAGGGAGGGGGGGCCCACGGGCGAACACAGACAAGCTCTATCTATAAAGAACACTGGATAAAGTTCACCAAGACTTAGTGTAGACATTGTAGTGGAATATCTTTATTATTAACAGTTTGCTATTGAAATATTTCCTGGATATTGGGCAGCCTGAACTTATATTGGATACACATCATTTCTAGTAACTGCAGGTTACTAGAAATGTTGCTAGGTGCAAAACTCCACTTTTAATACATAACATATCAGAATGTTCATTTTAATTTTACCATTACACCGTGACTGTTGTATATCCACCTTGCAGTTAAATTTACAACCAGCAATCTTGTAGTCAGCACAGTGTTTTGTTGCCAAAAATACCGTGTATCATACGAAACAAACAGTTACGTTTTTTTGACTTTTGCGACCCAGCATTGTTCATTGACGCAGCATCCACGTAAATCTTAAAACAGCAATTCTATATTCACCACAGGTGAATTGAAAGGTGCAAAAAATACCGTGTATCATACGAAAACATAACAGTTACGTGTTTTTTGACTTTTGCACACCCAGCATTGTTCATTGACGCAGCATCCACGTAAATCTTAAAACAGCAATTCTATATTCACCAAAGGTGAATTGAAAGGTGCAAAAAATACCGTTTATTATACCAAAACATAACAGTTACGTGTTTTTTGACTTTTGCACACCCAGCATTGTTCATTGACGCAGCATCCACGTAAATCATAAAACAGCAATTCTATATTCACCACAGGTGAATTGAAAGGTGCAAAAAATACCGTTTATTATACCAAAACATAACAGATACGTGTTTTTTGGACTTTTGCCCAGTCCAGATTTGTTGATAGACACCTTGCATAGAGGGATTTGAGAATAGCTGTGATTTACAGTCTTTTAATAAGAGACTTTCCAAAACTATTCCATACCTTCTCAAATTTTTATATTTCTGAACATGGAGCGAAATGCAGGTGGTAAGCGAGCAAAGAGGGGGTAGCACATGGAGGTAGAGGTACGAGAGAAGGTGCTCCTTCCAGTGCTGGCGACAACACGCATGCCAGCGGATCGTCAGTTGCAGGACCGTCAGGCCTGTCATCGCTGGGTCAGGGCCCTGTGAATCTAAGTAACGAACATCGTCGCCAATCTGTCCTTCAGTGGTTAATGCAACCTGCATCTAGCAGTCTTACCTCCTCGTCCTCGCAGTCACGGCCACAAATGTCGTCATCAGCATCATCAGCATCCGTCCAACATGAAGCAGCCCAAATGTCAACTCCTGTACCCACCACTGTGGATAATCCATTGTCTGCGGACCTCTTTGATGACGAAATGCGGTTGGGGTCAGAAGGCATGTTAAAAGATAGAGGATATTTAGTCTGCTCTGACACCCAGTTACTGATGCCATCAGAGGAGGTGAAGGAAGCCGGTCAATCGGCAAAAATCCCGGGCGGTCGGCAACGCCTTGCAGTGCCCCTTGCTTGTAGCCCGCAGCTTCTGGATGCAGAAAGTCAGGACGACCAAGTCACCTGTGTTGATGATGATGACGACATTGCGGATCCATCCTGGTCTTTTCCGCAGAATTTGCTTGCGAGCGCTTCATCAGTGGACGAGGAGGAAGACGATGGGGTAGTGTCAATACGGGTCCCGCCACAAAAAGGGAGAGGGCGGTTGCAGAAGTCCGCTGATATGATTCCGCCAGCCACGGTCAGCGCAAACCCCGCTCCTCGCTTATCGCCGTCAAAAAGGTCCAGGACCTCTCAAGCCTGGGCCTTCTTTGACCAAGTCTCTGATTCACCCAGCGATGTCATATGCGCCTTTGCCGTAACGCATAAGTAGAGCAAGAACCTAAAGTGGTTAACAACCACCAACCTCTCTAGTCACATGCAGCGAATGCATGAGTTGAAATGGAGGGAACACTTGGCCAAAAAAGCCCAGACCGACGCCGGGCCTCCAACCATTGTCACACCCTCTGTCTCTGCCTCCTCCTCCTCCACCACCACCAAGCGTTCCTCAGCTGCCCATGTCTCTCAGAGTCATGATCAGGGATCAGCCTCCGCTTCAGCCTCCACCGTTGCCCGAGTACCACCAGCACCACCAGAGACCCATCCTACCCCTTCTCCTTCCACCAGTTTGACGACCTGCACGCCGTACAGCGGCCAGTCTAGCAGCCAGCCTTCTATCTTCCAGGTTTGGGAGCAGAAGAAACACTTTAACCCAAACCATCCCAAAGCCAAAAGCCTGAATGTCGGCAATGCCAGGCTTTTGGCCTTGGAAATGTTGCCTTTCCGTCTGGTGGACACAGATGGGTTCCGCCACATCACATGGCCCTCGCCTGCCCCAATACCAGATGCCGAGCAGGCATTTCTTTGCCAGAAACGCCGGCCCGGCCCTGGCCAGCCACGTGTCATCTAAAATTTCAAGCGCGTTGTCTGCACCTGTGTCCGGAAAAGTCCATCTCACCACCGACACATGGACTAGTAATTAGATCAAAAAAGGAAACATTGAGAGTATAGGGTAAAAATCTATAACATTTTATTATCATCACTTAAAAAGATATGCAACATTACAACATAATCAAAAAAAGTAAGGATGATGGTGTGAGGAAAAGACAATGAATTCACCATAAAGAACAAAAAGGACAAGTGGTCAAAATACAATCATGTTAGTGTATATGGGAAGTTAGGGATAATATATCCTAGGAGCATCAAAGGGATGTTCCTATTTAGGCTCCAAGAATGCCCCCAAAAATCGATCAGCACAAAAAAAGGTATGTCATGAATACTATGTCATGGAAGTCAAATATACTAATTATCGCAATTATAAAGTAAGTAGACATGACCTTACCAATAGGTGATCGGTATTGACCGTGCTTGCCGCCCGACGTACGTTTCGCAAAGTTGTGCTTTTTCAAGGGGTACAGGAGTGGTAGATTCCTTTCTAACCTTATTAGTGCGCCGTATCTTAACTGGATATCACGGCGCATGCGCCGCTTCGTGGTCGAGGAGCCAATGGACCCACTTCCGGCAATCAGCGCACAAGAGCATGCGCGGAAGTTAACTAATTCCGACATGCGCATAGCACTAAGGACGCCGGAAGTAGGGACGGGATACCCCAGCACCGGGCTTTGAGAACCATCTCACAGAGACGGATAGAGGCTGCATAGTTATGCAGTTATCTCACCCCTGAGTGTCAACCAGATCCGGAGTTGTATTGAGGAAGTATAGGGATGTAATTATATAATATAATACTGCAGTAATTAGACAGCATAGATGATACATAATAAACATTACCACAACTACAGAAAATAAAATTAATATGATGATAATATAATATATATTGACATTGTAGTCCCGGGATGTTTCAAATCTATATAGATTTGCTGGCAATTATGAAGAAGATTTCCTATCTAGGAACGTCCAATCCAAGTAACAGCCATAGAATGTAATAGCAATACTAGTAAGATGGAAAACAAAAATTTTATAAGGAAAAATATAAATTAAAATCAAATGGCTAAAACATAACACAGGCAAGTAGAAAAGGGAAATAGGGAATAGATATATCATGTGGGAGAAACAGGAAAAGAATATTAGATGTCATTTCTATACTAATAGCAATGGAATCCATATCGAGATTTAAAAGTACACATATTTGTTGATGATTATTACAAAAAGGGGCAAATTGAGGTTTCTCATTTACTCCAAGGGTGTCATTGTTTTTAAAGTAACGATCCATTTACTTTTCTTTTTGTTCTAAGGCCTCATCACATCCCAACCCTTATTCCCAAATTGTACCAATAAGATTACCACAAAAATTTCAATTTGCTGGGGTCACAGCCATGATAATTTAGGGATCAGGCCTAGGGAGTGTTTTTAGTTGGGGATACATCCTCCACTTGTTTAGACCATTAAAAGATATCTCGCTTATGTTCTCGTACCTGATTTTTTGCTCCCGGATGTTATTATCACCAATATATATTTTGGTACAAGGGCATTGTGCCCAAAAATAACGTTCTTAGTATTACATGTGATATATGTAAATATTTGAATATCACGGGTACCATCGATGTTTTTGAATTTATTGGTCGTACGGAGCATAGTTAGGGCATGCGACACAATTGCGCCGCATGGAAAAAATCCTTGTCTAGGTACACAGAGTAATAAAATGGCATTGCGATGTATTGCAATATGGTGACTTTTGACTAATTGATCTTTTAGATTTGGTGATCTCATGGATTGTTCATTAATGATATTCAGGTATTCCTTAGCCCAGGATCGGAATTCTGTTTCAACATCCCCAGTGTTTGAGATAGAATCCCCCGTAAGTTAGACCATTGTTGGTTATTTGTTGGTAATGAATCTGAATATCTTGTGTCTGATTTTCTCTTAGTTTGTTGAAGAAGTTGGTTTCTAGATGTTGTTCTTGCAAGATGATAAGCTCTTTTGTTAATCTCTTTGCTGTATCCACGTTCTTTCAAACGTTCTTGGAGGTCACTAGCTTGAAATTAAAACTTTGGAATCTTGGGATACAAATGCTGCATGAGTAAGAATTGACCGGTGGGAATGTGCCTTAATAGTGGCTGGGTGGTTGGAATGGTTGAAGCATGGAGTAATGAATAACTGAGTAGTTTTTCTATAGACATCGGTTTGGAAATCATATTCTTCTTGTCATATCTCAATGGTCACATCAGAAACATTCAACACTTTTTCATGTCCGATTTATATGTCAGTTTAATATTGTATGGATTATCATTTAAATCTGACATAAATTTAATTAGTTGGGAGATGAACCGTGCCATAAGAATAGAACATCATCTATGTATCTTACCAACTGGACATGCCTCAGTTACTCATCATTAAAGATCTGTCGTTCCCAATATCCCAAAACAAATTGCGTACGATGGTGCACAAGCTGCTTCCATCGGCCGGTTCCCTGGAACTGGAAATAGGTGTGTCTCTAAACACAAACAGATTGTGGTCAGGACATTACTTTAAGAGAGTCCAAATAAGTTGGCAGAGTTCGTGTATAGGCCACTAGATAGAAGAAATATATTCTACTGCTCTCAGACCGTCCTGATGGCGGAATACTGTGTATAGCGACTCTAGTCTGCTGTTTGCAAGAGATATACCAGATCCACATTGATCCCATCAATCCGCCGAAAGAAAGTCCGTCGTGTCAACGGACATATGATGGTAGTAATTCCACCAGTGGTCTTGAGGTAATAGTCTATAAACCTAAATACAGGATCTGATAGAACACCAATGCGGACACGACTCGGGCGTAACGGAGGAAGACAGGGTCCTGTGTTCTTGGGTAAAGATATAAGGTAGTGTATGTTGGGAATTATCAACCACCAGATAGTCATGTATTTTATTGGTGATGATGCCTTGATCAAAGGCCCTTATACCTGGTCAATTAATTCTTTAGAGAATTTATAGATTAGGGAGTGTACGAGATTTTGACATATGTGTTTTATCCGAAGTTGGCGAAGTACTTCTTTTTCGTAGTTTTCAATAGGCCAGATCACTATGTTCACCACTTATCCCGATGGTTTAAGACTACATCAGTCATTGACTGTGGTTCCCTCATGCCATTTCTTTGTGAATGTGGTAGATTATGTCCACCACGTTTTTTGGTAGTTTTTCATATCTGTTATAACTTGTCTCAAAAAAATTTACACTTGTGGGCACAGGGACAAGGGAGGGAACTTGATGACATGGACGCAAAGATGTAATGGAAGTTACCTCGGTGTGGGGTCACTTTGTTCCAACATAAATCCTCCAAAATAGAAATAGATTTTTCTCCTCCTCAGTAGAGAACATGTCATAATTCCTTATTAGCGTGTAATTTTCTCAAAATCATATTTTCTTGCAAAGAGATGCAAGTCTCTTTCAAGACTGTAAAAAATTGAAAAGAATTAGTTGTGAGAGGTGAGTCCAAGACTCAAAACCGCTTTCCTGTGCCTTAGATAAGACATGTGACGATAAATTAATTACTTCAATTTATTATTACTGGAAGTATTGACTTCTCAGAGGAGGAGGGACTTACTGCGTCCTTGATGGTTTCGTTCCTTTCTTCCAGTGGAGTGAGTCTTGGATATTAAGTGCCATGATAATTTTGTCTCGACGTGCGTGACTATCCTGTGATTCTTGTTGAGGACATAGACCTGATCTAGAGCGAGACACGTGATCGAATTTTATTGTATACTCCATCTATATAGTCTCCCCTGTTGTAAGTTAACTTTATTTCTCTTTGAAGTTTTTTTGATTTGTTATTGCTGAATTCTTGTTTTTTTTTTTTTTTCCCCAATTTTTGGGAGGGTTGGTGGTGGGGGGGAAATAAAAAACATAATTTTTTTGTTTATTTTTTTTTTTCCCCCTTATCCAATTACAATTAATACACATCAGTGCCTTATGGTCATTTTCAAGGTTTTTTCCCTTTTATTTGCATTTTTTTTTTTTTTTAAAAAAGATATTTTTTTGGGGGAAAACTTTCGGGGTGGGTGAAACAAATTTTTTTATCCCAAATATTTTCCATTTCTATTTTCAAGGCGTCGGTACTATTCAAATGAATAAGCAGCCCACATAAAGCCATATGAGCACTTATTAGATGAGGTCCTCCCATTTGTTCTTAATAATTCATCTTCAACAAAGAAGGAAGGGAGTACTTTTTCTCGAAGACCTATGGGAATCAGCCCTTAGATCATATTATCAAGGAAAGGCTTTGATTCCACCAAACTGTCAATCGCCTATGGAGCTTTCCTCCATCTAATTTGCAAATCTTTCAGCTCCTGTGTTATCATCTAAAACACAAATTTCATGTGTGGTTTTTCGTGAAACACTCCATTTAATTTTGTTGTCCATGATAAAATCACGGATCTAAAATCCATCTATCAAAAGGAGTAGGAACTGTGATTAAAAGCACAGAAATAGATCATAAACACAAAATTTATGTCTCAGGACCCTCTCTTTGTGTTAGGATAACAATTTGTAAGCCTCCTTTCATAATAAAGCCCTCTCAAATCACTAGTAATTATCGATCAAAAAGGAAAATTGAGAGATAAGAGGGTTAAAAATCTATATACATTTTATTTCATCACTTAAAAATGGTATATGCAATACAAACATAATCAAAAAAGGAAAGGATGATGGTGTGGAAAGACAGGAATACACAAACAAGAACAAAAAAGGGGACAAAGTCGGTCAATATACAATCATGTTTGGAGTATATGGGAAGTAAGGATAATTTATCCTAGGAGCATAAGGGATGTTCCGATTTGGCTCCAATATGCCACCAAAAATCGATATCAGCAAAAAAAGGTATGTAATGGAATATATGTCATGAAGTCAATATACCAAATATGAATTTTTACGTCAGTTAGTCCATGACCTTACCAATAGGTGATGGATTGAGTTGCTTGCCGCCCCGACGTACGTTTCGAATAGCTTGTGCTTTTTTCAAGGGGTACAGGATAGTGGAAATCATACCTATCTAACTTATATAGTGCCGCGTCTCTTAAACGGTGATATCACGACGAAGTGCGCCGCCGTGTAAGAAGGTCGGGAGCCACTGCCCCACTTCCGGCAATCAGCAGCACAACGCGCATGCGCGGACAGGTTAATACTTCCGGACATGAGCCAAAGGCACTTAATGGGACGCAGAAAGTAGTAGGGAGGGCATCCCAAGACACCCGGCGCATGCAGCCAACATTACAGGTGCGGGATAGAGGCGGCACATAGTTAGCAGGTATATTCAGAAGTGTCAATCCAGATTCCGGAGTTAGAGTTATTGAGGGTAAGTATAGGGATGTACAGATATAATATAATACTCTGCAGAATAGCAGCAAATAGATGATACATAAATAAACATTACCACAAAATACAGAAAAAAAAATTAAGCCAAAAAACCACTCAAAGGCCAGAAAGGTTTTAATCCGCCCAATAAGGGAAAAAAATTTTTCCGGCCCAACCAAAAAAAGAAAGGGGTATTCCAATCAGGGGGAACCTTTAATCCGGATGCCCCAAAGTTAAAACCAATTTAAAGGAAAAGCCCCCGCCCCAAAAAAATTTAAAAATGCTCCAAACTAAACACACCTATTTTTAGATACTTTGTTTTAAGTTTTTAATTTTTTTTTTGGGAAAAAAATTTCTCAAACCACCCATCAACATTTCCTAAAAAAATTCCCTTTTTTATAAATATTTATTTTTTAAAATTTTTTTTTTTTTTAAAATTTTTTTTTTTTTTTGTTTTGTTTTTTATTTTTTTATCATTTTCCTTTTTTTTAAAAAAAAATTGAATTTTTTTAAAAAAAAATTGGGTTAAAAGATTTTTACCCCTTTTTTACCTCAATGTTTCCTTTTTTGAACCAAAAAAAATGTAATTTTTTAGGGGGCTTTATTATGAAAGGAGGGTTTTAAATTGGGTTTTGCCTAACCAATAGAGGGTCTTTGGGCTTTAAAATTTTTGTTTTTGAACTAATTTTTGTTGGGTTTATTCAAAAGTGTCCTCCCCCTGTTTTAATTTATGGGTTTTTGTCCCTTTAAATTTTCATTTACAACAAAATTAAAAAGGTTTTTTTCAAAAAAATTCCAACTTTAATTTGGGTTTTAAGAAAATAAACCAAACGAAAGATTTAAAAAAAAGAAGGAGGGAATTTTCTTTCCCAAAAACGTTGAGAGTTTTTTTGGAACAAAGCCTTTCTTGAGAAATATGTTTCTAAGGGCTTGAAACCCAGAGGTCCCTTTGAGTAAAAAAAACCTTTTCCCCTTCCTTCTTTGTTGGGAAAATGAATTAATTTTGAAAAAATGGGAGGACCTATCTAATAAGTGCTCAAATTGGGGTTTAAAGGGGGGCTTATTTAAATTAAAGGGAAAACGGTCGTTGAAAAAATTTTGAAATGGAAATGTCAGAAGTCCAATCAAAAAAGAAGGACCTTTGATGCCCTTTGAGGGACTGGGTGTGTTTAAAATTTTAATTAAAGGTAGGTCCAAAAAAGGGGAAAAAAAAATCTGCATAACAAATCTAAAAAACTTCAAAAGTTTTTTTGATTAAAAACAAAGGGGGATTTTATAGATGGAAAGCAAATAAAATTCAAACACGGTTTTTCGCTTATAGTTTAGGGTTATGGGCCTACAACAAGATCAAAGGATAGTCACGCACGTTGAGACAAAAAGAAACATTTTCACAAAAATTTCCCAAGAACTCCAAATTCCACACGGAAGAAAGGTTTAGAAAAACCCCAAGGAAAGGAGTAGAGTCCCCCCTCCCCGAGAAGTCAAAACTTCCAGTAATAAAAAATTGAGGTAAAAAATTTTACGTCAATTCTTATCTAAGGCACGGGAAGGGTTTGGTCTTGGCCCCCTTTTCCCCCAAAAATTTTTTTCATTTTTTTTACAGTCTTGAAAGATTTGCATCTCTTTGCAAAAAAATTTGATTTTAAAAAAAATTACACGCTAATAAAAATAATGACATGTTTTATGGGAGGGAAAAATGTTTTCATTTTGGGGGATTTTGTTGGAAAAACAAAGTGACCCCACACCATAACTTTTTTTTACATCTTTGGCCCGGTTTGGGGTTCCCTCCCTTGTCCTGGCCCCAAGTGGAAATTTTTGTGAACTATTTATATAGATAGGGGAAAAAACTACAAAAATGTGGTGGACAAATCTCCCACTGACAAAGAAAGGGGCACGGGGAACTACAGTCAATGTGTGAGTTTTTAAAACCAGCGGATAAGGGGGGAACATAGTGATCTGGCTATTGAAAATACAAAAAAAATACTTCGACAACTTCGGGAAAAGAACACATATGTCAAAATTCGTACAACCCTATTTTTAAATTTTTCTAAAAAATAATTGCCCGGGTAATGGCCCTTTGATAAAGGGGAAAATTCACCAAGAAAATACATGACTATCTGGGGGTTAAAATTTTCCCCAAAATACTACCTTATATTTTTACCAAACCCAAACGGCCCCTTCTTCCGCCGGGACGCCCATCGTGTCCGGCATTGGTGGTCTTTCAGATCCCGTATGTAGGGTTTTTGACTATTACCTCAGCCACTTTGGGGGAAAAACTACCCTCATATGTCCGTGACAGCGGACTTTTTTCGGGGATTGATGGGTCAATGGGGTCTGGTTTCTCTTGAACAAAAGGTAGGTGTATACACCAGTATTTTCCCTGGACGGTCTAGAGCAGTAAATATTTTTTCTATTATGGCCCAGACCAGAACTTGCCCAATTTTTTTGGCCTCTTAAAATTTGTCTGACACACAATTGTTTGTGTTTGAGACAACTTCTATGTCAGTGCCAGGGAAAGGGTGGGGGGCAGCTTGTGCCCCCCCGTACGCCCAATTTGTTTTTGGGGTTTGGGGAACGCGGGTCTTTAAAGTGAGTAACTGGCATGTCCAATGTTGGGTAAAAATAGATGTGTGCTATTTTATGGCACCGGTTTATCTTCCCCAATAAATTAAATTTTTTGTCGATTTAAATGATAATCAAAATATTAAATTACATTTAAAACGGGAAAGGAAAAAATGTGAATTTCTTGATTGACCTTGAGATAGAAAAGGAGAATAGATTTTAAACCCATGTCTTAAAAAACTCATCAGTTTAAATTCATTTCCTGTTCCATTCCATCACCCCCGCCCTATTGACCCTTCCACCGGTAAAATTTTACCATGCGACGATTTGTTCCCAAAATTCCAAAAATTTTATTTCAAGTAGTTACCCCAAAAAAAGTTTTTTAGACCCGGGGTAAGCAAGAAGTTCAAAAGGCTTTTCTCGGGGGAAGAAAACATTAGAAACCAAAATTCTTCAACAACTAAGAGAAAATCACACAATATTCGATTCATTACCCCATATAAACCAACAAGGTCAAACCTT
>JAODAL010041007.1:0-36322 GCA_025379985.1 Phyllomedusa bahiana
TCCTATTAAATAAAGAAACCCAAATTGCAAAGTCCATTGGGCCCTTGGGTTGAAAAACCCAACGATAATCCATTGGGGCCTCCTTACACGAATTCTTTCTACCCCCTTCCCCTCCCTGGGGGAGGTCTTAAAACTTCAAAACCCAAAAACGCAGAGATTCCCATTACCATTGTAGGGTTTCCCACAATGTCGAGTACTGGTGTTTCTTCTATTTCGTATGTCCCCCAGATTTCGCCCACCCTTCTTTTAAATTTTTCCTTTTTTTTCCCCAATAAATTGAGTGGCAGGGGCATGTAACATATAAACTACTCTTCTGTCCTACAATTGCAAAACAGGATAAAAAATTGCTTTCCTTTTGGCCCCCTTGTGAAGGTTTTGGGTTTTTGTTGTACTATGGGCAGGCTACACATCTCTGCCCACATTTGAACAGCCCTGGGTTTTCCCTTTCTAACCGGGTGCCTTGAGGGGGTATTGGTGTATAGTGGCTATGGACCGGGTCTATCTTTGATGGTTTCCCCCCTCCGATAAGTTATCGGGGGGGTTGGGGAAGATATCCTTCAAGAAGGGGTTAACATCAAAATGCCCCAATTTTTTTGAGGATAGATTATTCTGATTTCTGTCACAAAGGTTGCAACTATACGTGCCCTTTGGGTTTTTATCACCTGGGATTCCCTGTAATAGAGTTGCCCTCAGGGCGTTGCAGGTCCAAAAACATCCGGGTGGGGGCCCTTTGTGTTTTTTCTGGGTAGGCGGGGGTGCACAACATTTTTCCCCTATTGTGAACTGGGGATTTTTTTTAAGAGAAAAACCTTTTTTCCTGTCACTAATTTTCTGCACATCCCACAGATCCCGCCATCTCCTCAGCACATGTACAGTAAAAATCACCAAGAAAAAATTTACTTTTTCAAACTTTCATTTTCTTGACAATACCCCAAAAAACACCACAAAAATACACCGATACATGGAGCAAATATCCCCGGACGAGTGATTGTTACTAAAACCCTCCTAAAAAAAGCAGCCCCAAAAAATATTACACTTAAGGTCAAATATCCCCGACCCTAAACCAACGCCCCCCCACATGTGACTATCGCTGTACACAGGTTCTGATTACATATACCACCCCATACAGGGCCAATAGGGGTAGATAAAGTTTATGTAGGCCGCAACATATAATGATTACACTGCGTTACATTGGTGATCACCGGAGAGTTTTTTCTGACACGTGTTCCTTTCCCTTTTCTTCCCCACCTTTTCCCCCTTCATGCTGATTGCTCCCGGCCAAACTTCCTAGATTTGGACCAAATAATTAGAACCTCCATTTCCAGAACCCTTAATTAAAGGTAAGCATCCCCTCAGTTAGGAAATAAGGGCAGAAGCATTTATGGGGCCACGGGGCGGGTAATAGGGGCACTGAGGCAGTATATGGGGGCCACAGGGGGGGATATGGGGGCCACAGGCAGGGTAGGGGCCACGGGCATATATAGGGCACGGGGCAAGAAAATTTGGGGGCACAGGCAGGTTATAGGGGAAGGAGGTAAAGGGGCCAAGCGGGTATAAAGAGCACTGAGGCAGTAATAGGGGCACAGGCGGTATATGGGCCCAAAGGCGGTAATAGGGGGGGAAAAAAGGCAGTATATGGGGGGCCACAGGCAGTATATGGGCCAAAGGGCAGGAAAATGGGGGCCCACAGGCAGGATTTTGGGGGGAACTGAGCGAAAATTTGGGCCACAGCAGTATTTTGGGGCCTGAGGCAGTATAGGGGGGCCAAAAGCGGATATGGGCAGGGGGAGGCATAAATGGGGGCATGAGGCAGTATATGGGGGTACAGGAAAAATTTATGGGGCACTGAGCATATATAGGGGCCACGGGCAGGTTTTAGGGGGCACAGGCAGTATATGGGGGCCAAGGCAGTATAGGGGGGCCCCACAGGATATATGGGGGCCCGGGCGGGATAAGGGGAAAGGGGCAGTATATGGGGGCACGGCGTATAGGGGGGCACACCAGAATAGGGGGCCCAGGCAGGGTATGGGGCCAAGGAGCATAGGGGGCCCCACGGGCAGCAAATGGGGCCCAGCAGGGATAGGGGGGGGCCCCGGAGGCATTAGGGGGGGCCCAGGAAATATAGGGGGCCACAGGAAATTTAAATAGGGGCACAGGCGGGGTAGGGGGGCCACAGGCACGGAAAGGGGCCACGGGCGGGGTTTTAAGGGGGAACTGAGCAGGAAAAAACGTATAAAAATAACAACATTAATCCCTCACCTTAACTCCCCCGGCACCGCTCCGCCTTCGCCCGCGCTCCCCGGGCGCCCCTCGGGCCACGGCCTAGACCGTTCGCCCGAGGACGGCAGCTCGCGATACATCAATATCGCGACCGCCGGCGAGGCGAACGGTCCCCCGGGCGGGCCTGACGCTTTGAGCCCCGGCGCCTCGGTTGTAGGACCGGGGGGGTTTCCGCCCAACCTGCGGGGCGGGACCCTCGCTCTTTTCCCCCCAGAAGCCTCGTGTGTTTGCGCCACGGACGCACATGCAGTAAAAGAGCCATCTGCTCCAGCCCAGGGCAAGGCCTGGAGCCCAGGAGACTCGGGACGGGGGGTTTTTTATTCGGGCCCCGGGGAGCCCCGAATAAAACACCCTAGCGACGCCCCTGGTTTGCCCCATTTTGTTTTTTTGTGCAGCCTAAAGGCTGATTCCAGGACTTTTGAGGATATCCCGTTTAAGAAATCTCCCCTTCAAAATACCTGCTGTCTCCTAAAATCCTCATTCTGGAGCAAATTTCCCCTTACTCTCAAAAATTGACCTTCGGTATTCCTCTCTTGCAGGTAATGGGTGGTAAAATTTTTAGGGTTTGTTGCACAACTCAACAAAAAAATACGGATGCACTTTACATTTTAAATGCGGGGAGAGTTTACCCTTTTTTGGAGTCCTTTTATAAAATCTAATGGTAACATTCATACAGATATATATAGGAAACCAAAAGCAATAAAGCTTTACAAGGAAAAGTTACCACCATTACCCGCAAGAGAGGAATACCGAAAGGTCAATTTTTTAGAGTCAAGAAAATTGCTCCAGAGATGAGGATTTTTGGGGACAGCAGGTATTTTGAGAGAGAGATTTTTTTAATCGGGATATCCTACAAAAGTCCTGGAAACAGCCTTTTGGGATGCACAAAAACAAAAAAGGACAACTCTAAATTTAAGGCAAGCCCCCGGTAAAAAAGAACCAATGAGACGCATAGTTGCAACTTTGAGCAGAAAAACTAGAAGTAATCAATTCCTCAAAAAATATTGGGGCTTTTTTATGTTAGACCAGGATCTAGAAGGAAATTTTTTCCCCCAACCCCCTCTAACTTACGGAAGGGGAGATCCATCAAAAAATTTGATGGGCAAAACATATACACCAATACCCTCTCAAAGGGCCCCGGTTTGAAAGGAAAACCGAGGGCATGTTCAATGTGGGCAGAGTGTGTAGCCTGCCCTATTACAAAAACCAAATCCTTCACAATGCCCCAAATGGAAAAACAATTTTTTTTTGGATTTTGCCAATTGTAGGACAAAGGGTAGTTTTAATTGTACATCCCCTGCCCCCTCAAATTTTATTGGAAAAACAAGGAGAACATTTAAAAGAAGGGTGGTCGAAATCTGGGGGACAACGAAAAGAAGGAACCCCCATAGCCGACATGTTGGGGGAAAATCCAATGGGGAATGGGAATCTCTGCGCTTTTTTTTTTGAAGTTTAAGACCCCCCTAGAGGGGGAGAATGGGGTAGACGAATTCTGTTAAGGGGGCCCAATGGGTTTATCGATGGATTCGTTAACCAAAAGGCCTAAATGAGACTTTGCAATTTTGGTTTCTTTTTTGAATAGACTCGCTTTTTATCTGTTCACATTGCTTTTTTTCTGTTCGCACTCTTCCCCGAAAGGGCCATATTGATTTTTTGCCTGACCAATTAATATTACAGTATCATATCTTTAATTTTTTTTATATTCATGATTCCCACAGATTGATAACCATGTCAGCTGAGGACAATGAATTTTTGTACCCCCATGTGTTTTTTGGGTCCCCCTTTAAGCCCTGTCAAAACCCTGTATGCATGTTTTTGCTCGGGGGTGAAATCATTCCCGGATGTTCCGCCACTTTTGTCTTTTATTACATAATCATGGCAAAGATGTGGCGTCATTTTAAGGGGACATTTCCAAAATTTTTGACTGTTGGGTGCTAGTCATGAGTGCAGTTGGGGGGTGCATCTGAAATCCTAAGGGAACTGTGACTACAAATAAGGCCTGATTCCGGGGGGCTTGGGTTTGGAAAAGGGTTTGTGTCTTCCTGACATGCCATGCACTATTCTGAAACGCCGGACCCGCGTGGTTTTGCCGGCTTTTTCAGCATATGCGCAGTGCGATTCCGGGGGTGCTAACCGGGAAATGACTGGCATTTTTACTTCCGGCATGCGCAGCTAATACCGGAAAAAGCCGGATAAACCAAAGCAAGAAAAACTGCATACAACTAATGGGAACCTGGGAAAAAGGGGGGAAAAATCATTACCCTTATGTGTTTTCCTGTATCCCCTTTTTTCTTGGGTGCCGCTTTTTAAAAGGGACGCGGATTCAGCTTTATACCCCGGGAGCACTTAAGCTAAGTAACATTCATTATCCAACCTGAATGGGAAGTACATGTTGTGTATATTGTTGATATAGCTTTTCTTTTCCACACGAATTTAGAATCCCCCGATGAACCCTAATACAGTACGGGGGAAACGGTCGGGATTGCTGGGTATAAAAGGGGTTTATACCGCATGTATGAATTGTCTGTCATTAAAGGGAGCGCTCTTTTTCGGGGCGATACCCATGACGGACATGCACAGTATGTGATCATCAGGTAATTGGGTAAATTAGGGGTTAAGATATTAAAATTTTAGCAAGCTAGTAAAGTTTTGTTTTAAAAAGGGGTTTTTTTTTCAGTGTTTCAAAGGTTTTTCCCCGTTAGTGTATCGATGAATCTTAAAAAATGACCCCTTGCCCATTTGGGGCCCCTGGCTCGGTTGGCAGCAGAGAACTTGTCTGGGGTGCGGCGCCCGGGTTTTTGGTGCAATGGGCCGTCCCTCAGGTTGGTTTGCAAGATTTGGTTGATCTGGTCATTTTGCTTCGTAAAAATGCTGGGAAATTTGGGACAATCCTCCCAGTTGATATGTTATATCTTCCGCAGGCAACATTGATGGAATCTCTCATCCGTCTCCAAATGGAAGATGGAAATTACTTCATGGTAAATGCACTGATATAATGCAAAACCAGAAAATAAATCTCTTGGTTTCCCTCTATTCTTACACTACCAAATCTCCTTATTTATGATGATCATGTCTGAAACTGTGATTCCCATTGTAAATGAGTAATGCACTGAGGTTCCTATGCCATGGAAATGGCCATATAAAGCAGATCACTCAGGATTTTATGGAAACAGAATAAAGATCATGTATTTACTTGTATTTTTCCATTTTAAATGTAAACGGAATAGCTTTAAGTGCCTAAGTCCTGGGGAATTGTAACGTATGCCATCCACTAATATAAATAGTTTTTATTAGAATTGCTTCTTTTACTAGAGGGAGAAATTGTGATGATGGATTTGCATGAATACAGGGAATTTCAAGCTTCCTGTGGCTTCTTTTCAAACCGTGCCAACATAATTCAGGTACTATTTACACTACCAGCCTGTATGGTGTGATTGGGCTGCATAGGTCATCCTGTTGTATCATAGTCTCCAAAAATAAATATAGTGATCCTGTTGTATCATCACATGTGTTTTTTATGGCTAGAGGTTCTAGTACTTACTGCAGGTTTTAGAACATGTGATGTTCCTTTTATTTTTGTCACTTCTCCTTTAACTTTATTAGCAAAATAGAGGTAATAACTTCTTGAAGAAGAGGGTCTTTTTGTTTTGTTTACACACTATCGCAATCAACGTTGTTCACACAATCCCCCATGTATTTCATTGACTGGAATCTGAGGCCACATGTACTGTGGGTGTGCAGCAGAGCAGCCCAAGATGTGTGAAAGGGGTCGCAGTGTTGTATCAGCAAAACCCAATGTTTTTATTGATCTTCCAGTGAGATGTGCTACAGCTCAGTAGAAAGTTGTATGCTTATCATGTGATTTATGACGAAGACAAGTGCAAAGGTTGAGGAAAACCCTCTATTAAATAGAATATGAAACTAGTATAAAAGTAACTTTATTCTTGTACATAGGGTGCACTATTGTAATAATATTCTTGTCCATTGGAACATCGTATTATAGTAGCTATATTCTTCTACGTACAAGGCAGTATTATAGTAGCTATATTCTTCAATTTGTCATATTATAACTACTATAATACTGCCCACTATGTAAAAGAATATAACTACTGTAATGCTGCCCCTATGTACAGGAATATTACTACTATAATACTGCCCACTATGTACAAGAATATAGCTACTGTAATGCTGCCCCTATGTACAGGAATATTACTACAATAATACTGCCCACTATGTACAAGAATATAGCTACTATAATACTGCCCCTATGTACAAGAATATAACTACTATAATGCTGCCCCTATGTATAGGAATACTGCTACTATAATACTGCCCCTATGTACAAGAATATAACTACTATAATACTGCTCCCATGTACAAGAATATAACTACTACAATGCTGCCCCTATGTACAAAAGGGCAGTATTATAGTGGGTTATATTCTTGTACATAAGGGGCAGAGTTATAGTAGCCATAATCCTGTACATAAGGGCAGTATTATAGTAGTTATATTTTTGTACATAGGGAGCAGTATTATAGTAGCTTAATACTTGTTCATGGGGGCAATATTATAGCAGTTATATTCTTGTTTATAAGGGGCGTTTTTTCAATAGTTTTATTCTTTTTTTATAAGGGGCAGTATTTTTAATAGTTTTTATTCTTTTTTTTTTGGGGCATTAAAATAGTAGTTATTTTTTTTTTTTTCTTTTACACAGAGGGCAGCATTGTCATAGTTCTATTCTTGTTCATGGGAGGGACAGTATTCTATTCCTGTACATAGGGGACAGTTTATAATGGTTTTTTTCAGTTTGTAATAAAAAAACTAAAGGGAAAAATTCCTTTAAATAGGGAACGGTTTTTATCCAGAAAATTTTATTGTAGCTATATCCCTTTTTGGTATATAATTTTAAAAATTTAAATTTCCGACCACCTTGTTTCACACTGTATGTCAGAAAAACCCAACCCCAAATGCCCATCAGAGAGGGGAACCCAAAAAGGGCGTCTGATAATCCTTGTTAATTTAAAGCCTTTCTACCATGGATCCGTTACAGATTATTGCTGATGTCAAGACCTTTTCTGCTTTTGGGGGGGATTAGTAAGGATTTTGGAGTTTTTGGGAAAAACATACTCTTTTTAATTTTTTTTTTGACAAAACCAACAAATTGGGGCAGTATTGTTTTAGACTCCAGATAGTTTGAAAGTTTAAAGTAAAAGTTTTAAAATTTAAATTTCAGCTGCAAGAAAAATAGAAAAGATTGAATCTGAAAGGGGGGGAGGGGGTTGGGGCATTGGGTTCTTTTTTCAAAAATTATAAAAAAGGGGATTTGGGGGAATTTTCCCCCAAAATTTTTTCGTTCACTTTGCCGAAATTTTTCCGCAAAAAATAACTTGGGTTTCCGGAAAATTTCTTCGGGACCCAATCCCGTTTTTTAAAAAAAGTATTTCCAAAGGGTTTCACAGAGCCTGCAGGTGTGCTTTGAAAAGTTGTGCCCTTTCTTAAAAAGGGAGAGGGAGCTTTGGTTTTTGGGCTTCAAACAATGTTGGGGTTTTAGTATTTACACGAAAGAAATGGGGCCCCCGCTCTTAGGGAAACCTTCACTATAAAAAACCCTGGGCACTAAAGAGCGCAAAACTCACCAAAAAAATGAAGGGGGAATTTAGCCTGGGTAAATCATGGGGGAAAGCAAAAGCTGGAAAAAAAAAAAAGCGAGGGCTCAGGTTTGGGAACATCCCGTGGGCCCGTGTGTGGAGGTGGGCGGAGGGGAGCCACAAACAGCACATGAGGTCAGACAGTGGCACAATGAAAATTTTTTGGGGGGGGGGAAAGGGTGGGGTGGGGGCAAAAGCCCTTTCCCTTTTGGGGGAAAAGGGAAAATTTTTGGTGGGGAAAATGGAGAAACGTCAAACAATGTGTGGGCATAGGGGGGTGGCGGGATCGAATTTTTGGGGTGAGGGGAGGTATTTGAAACCCCGGGCTATTTCTCCTGTTTGGGTGAGGCCTTTTTGGCCCGAGGGGGTCTTGGGCGCCTTTTGGGATTTGTGTGTGAAATCCTGGCCCATTTTCCCCGCCGGGTTTATCTTGCAAAAAATCAGTCCTTTTCCCCCCCCCCTTTTTCCCTGGACAAGGGGGGTTTTTCCTTTGGGGGTAAAAGATGGGCCCCCCCCCGCCTGAAAAAACCCCTCTGGGTGCCACACTACTGGCCGGGGGAGGAAAGCTCTCCACTGCAAAATCGGGGAAAATTGCCCGGCCACACAACCATTTTGGCTTTCCCAAATTTGTTTCCCGGGATCTTTAACTGGGGTGGCAGAAATGCTTTTCAAGTAGGCCCCCTTTTTTGGTTTAAGGGCTGCCTTCCCGTCCCGCTGGGTGCTGGCGACTGCCCCCCCCTTTAAATTGGGGGGGGAAAGGGAAAGGGTCATTTATGACTCCAACTTAGGTTGCCCGTGGGGTGTAGTGACGCTGAAAAAACCCCCCCGGGCAGACCTGTCAGGGGGGCGATTCCGCACATTGGGGACCGGGGCCCAAATGACTACGGGGGATTTCCCTATATTTTTTGATTTTTTCCTACCTCTCAATTTGCTGGGAAAAAGGCCCCATTTTGGACCGGGGGAGCGAGGGGGCCAAAAGGGGGGGCAGCCAGAATTTTCCCCCCTGCCGGTGGGGGACTATTCGGGGGTTTTCACCTTTGCCAGGCCAAAACGCAATGCTGCGGGGCCCTCGCACAAGTGACTTCCCAGGGGTCCCCCCCCTCCATCTCCATTTTATTCTGCCACGGGGCTTGCCCGGGGGATCTCCCCGTCTTCCCCATCTCCAAACTACCTCCTCCGCAGGCCCGCTCCTGCTCCCCCCCTCCCTTTTCCCCCTGGGTAGGAAAAACCACTCATTTTACCCCGACAATGCTTCTGCCCAATGTCCCCCTCCTCCTTATTCAGTCCCCACCCGGACTCATTGGGGGGCCGCGAGATGGGAGTCGCCCAAAAGTCTTTTCCCGTCCCCTGCCCGACGATTTTTTTAAGGGATCTGTTCCAGGACATGAAAAGGTGGAATGGTTTTTTTATCCGTAGTCCCGGCGACCCGAAAATAAAAGTCGCCTCCTCGAATGGCCTCAACAAACGGAGGTGGGCCCGCATGAGCGCCATTTGGGTGAAATTTAAAGTTTTCCAAAAGGGTTTGTACTCCCTGGGCCCCCTGGATCATTTAAAAAATCGGGTTTAAAGGGGCCCTTTTTCCCGTTCATACAGTCTTCCAACATTTTCAGGTGGAATTCCAAAACGGGTGGGAAACCCCGCAAATCTGGTTGTTGGGGGGGCCGTTTTTGGGCCCCCTGCAACTCGAGGGGGGGGTTTTTTTCCCGGTTTGGGAAAGGATTAATTTCATGCAAGTTTTCCCGGCCATTTTCAGAATCTTTTGAAGATCGGTGGGAAAACTTCAGGAAAAACCCTTTTTACAACCCCGATTGAACACGTGCGCCTTTCAGGGGGGGCATGGACCAACCCCCTCGGTGCAGCGGGACACCGTTCCTCCCCCGTCCATCCCATGGTTTCTGATTTTCCCGTTTTTCGCGGAGGAAAACCACACATTGATTTCTTCGCATGACCCCGGAAACAGTTCCTCCCCTGTGTGGGCCTTTCGTTCGGGCCCAAAGGGAAGCCAGGTGTAGAACCCGCGTAACCCCCGCTTTGCCCTACCCCAAAGTGGTAATGATGGAGCAAATAAATTGTTTGGGGGGATGAGATTGGGGGGTTGGTGGTTGGAGGAGGAGGAGGCGGACAAATTTGGGGCAGGGCAGCCCCGTTTTTTACAACGTGGAGGAGAAAACGGCGTCTCCTGTCCAATTTTTATTTTGGGGGCCGGGCGGAAGGACATTCACCCAGTGGGGGGCCTAAAGGGGCATGGGTTTTGGCCCCGACCAGAAATTTTTCGCTCCAGACGTCCGCGGGTTCCTTTTCACCTTGGAAAAAACCGAAAAATCCCCAAGGGGTTTTGGGCCCCCCTTCTGTTTTACATATTTAAAGAAGTGCTTTTGGTGGACTGGGCCCTTTTTTGGGGGAAAAAAAATTTGGGTTGGAATCTTCCTCTCGGGACAAACCAATAGTTCTTAACGGGGGGCAAAAGGGCCACCATTTGGAAAGGGGGGACTGCAGTTTCCAACAAATTTTGGGCAAGCAGGTTTAGCTGGGGCACCTTGGAGGGTTTTGGAAAGCATTTCTGTTGGTTCCCCTTTGCAATCGCCTCGCTAACGACTGCTGGCGCCCCCGATTAAAAAAGGAGCGGAGCAAACTGGACCGGGAAAATGATGTCAAAGAGAAACAGCTTTCCCCTTTCCCCGCAGGGTGGTGGAGCCTTGGGCTGGCCGCAATGGCTGCGTGCCCTGGGGCGGGTGTCGCTTCTGTTGCGCGGGCGGAAATTTTGGGAAAACCACTCTGAGCCACCCCTTTTTTTCCCCAGGCCACCGGGTTTGGGGAAAGCTGCATGTGTTTTACGCAGGGCCGGGGGTGCCAACGTTAGCTCCCCGGCCACGGGTTCACTTTCTGCTTTTCGGGTTCTACATATTTCCCCTATTTTGGCTCCCCCGCCGAGTATCGGGATTTTACCGCCAATTTTCCCGCATGGGGTGAAAATTTCTGCCGCCCGGGTGCCCTTTTGCTGAACCCCCTGTGCCGCTACATTTCTTGGACCTTTCGAAGGGGGGGTTTTTTTTAAACCCCTGGGCCGCTTTTGGGTCCCCCCACCTTTTACACGTGCTTTTCCTTTGATTTAAAAGGGCCCCACACCCACTTTTCTGGGGTTTCGCCGCTGCCTTGGGTGCGAAGCTAAGGGCCCCCCCTTTTCCTGGAGTTGAAGCCCTTTTCTCAACCCCTCCCAAGTGGGGGTTCGGGGTTTCACATTTTCCAACTATTTGTGTTTCAACGTCACTGCTGTTTCCCCTTTACCGGTTTTTGGGATGGGAGAGGCTGACCCCTCACAAATTGACCTTTAAAAGCCAAATCTCCCATCTATTTCTTTGCCACCTACGCAAGGGAAACAGGGGGTAATTTTGGCCCAATTTTTTCGCTGCCCAAGTTGCTGTTTACTGCCCTCCTCAAATTTTTTCAAAAACCCCGTATATTGTGGCCCCTGACCCAGCCCTTTGTTGACCTTGGGTGAGGGAAACCCGGGGGGGACAGAGGCGGTTTTTTGGGAAAATTTGGGGCCCTGACCGCCCCGGGGGCCTTTCCAACTTTGGGGGGTGTTGTCGGTTTCCCCCCCGCTCTTTGGCTGGGGTTTTTCTTTTTATCGGGGGGTTGGGTGCCTTTGTCCAAACCAATTTAAGAACCCTTTGGTTGCTTGTCGTTTTTTTGCCGTAGATGACAGCGGGAGTTGTGGGGCCTCCCCCGTGTGAACCCCCCTGCGAAAGTCCCCCTTTCGTGCGCCGGGCCTGTTCCGCTACAGTTAAAAGTTTTTTGCCTCTGCCCACTCGCAGGGGAAGAGCCTGCCACCTCCTGTTGACATACTGTTGGGTTTTAAAAAGTACAGACACTTTTGATGAAGATATCTGTATATGATAAAAAATACACCCTGTAAATTTTAATCCAAATGAAACCCCTAAGGGAAACTTGGGTAACCCTTTTATATAAATTGCGCTCCACAAATTGGGGAGGAAAAATTGATTGTATGTACCGTTTTAAAAAATCTGTGAATTTTTCGAATGTAAAAGGGGTTAATTTTTTCCCTTTGGATATGAATTATTTTACAGAAATTTTTTTCGGGGGGGTGAAAAAGAAAGTTTTTTACTGAGCCAACTGCCAAAAAAAATTACTTAAAATTTTTAAACCCTTGGGTTTAAATTGCGCCCAAAAAATTTTTTGGGCCCCCACAAACAAATAGCTTTTTAAACGTGTTACAAATTTCGTGTTTTCTTTTTTACACAACAAGAGATAAAATTTGGGAATTAAAACCATTTCTTGTAATTAGGGGGGTACAGGTAAGATGTATATATTTTGGGGTTTAAAAAAGGCGGTTTTTTGGAGTCACTACAGCTGAATTTAAAAAACGCTTAATTAACCCCTGGATGAATTGCGCCAAAAAATTTAGCCCCCACAAATTTCTAGCTTTGTAGGGTGTTACAATGGTGGTTTTTTACGCCCACACAACAAAAAAAATTTTAATTAAACCCTTTTTTTCCCCGGGGGAATTAAAGGGTACAGGAAAAATTTTATATAATTTTTGGGGGTTTCCTTTTTGGGGTCACCTAGGGTGAATAACAACCGGGTTAATTAAAACCCCTGGATTTTAAATTGCGCCAAAAAAATTGGGCAGCCAAAAATGAAGTGGGATTTGTATTGTAAAAAACGGGTGTTAAAATTTAAAATTAAAACAACGGGAAATGGGGGCCCTTTGATCCCCCCCCGGATATTCAAGTGGTGGAGCAGATTTGCATTTAAAAAGTTTATGCAGCTTTCAGAACGAAAAAATGGATTTCAATCCAATACCCCCAAAAAAATTTGAAATTTAAAAAAAAAGAGAACATCTCTGAGAAAAAGCGTAAAACCCCACAAAAATCCTGTAAAAAATTCCCGTTCTTTTATTTAAAAGTATCAGCCGGGGGGCGCACCTTCCCTTTTATCGTACGTTAAAAGCGGTATGAGCTCCCCGCGCCGGGCGCCGGAAATTATATTGTGCGGTTTACCGGGCACAAAAATCCCGCCGGTTTTCGGGTTGGGTTCACCTCCCGGCACATGTCCCCTGCAGGGTATGCCCTTTTTCCTCCCAGAGTGCTTTGCCCCATGTAACCCCTTTTGGGTTTGCAGCCATTTTTTCAATTTAAAAGCCAAAACCCCTTTTTTTCATCCGAAGTCCCCCCAAATTTGACTTCGTTTTAGAACCGAAGGGTTTTCCCCGAAAATTTTTAAACGAATTCCCAAATTCCCAAAAATCAGTTTTTTCCCATTCTCTAAAAAATAACGTTTTAAAATTTTTTGTAGGTAAATTTGCCCCATAAGCATTTTAAATTTTGGGTCCTAACTTTTAAAGGGTGGGCAAATTTTATTTATGGAGTCCCAAATGGTTTTTCTATACGTCAGGGGGCCCAGAAATGGCCCCCAGGTCTGCTATGTACAAAGGGCCTTTTAGCAGGGTGGAAAAAAAATTTTTCTGGGCTTTATTTCAAAAAAAAAGCATAAAGCACCCCCTCCCAAAGGAAAAAATTTTGCCCAAATCCCTCCCCCTTTTCACCCGCTTCTCTTTTTAGCGCATAGCGAAAGTTATCCAAACACCTGTAATAAAATAAAGCCTTTAAATTTTTTAAAAAAATGTAAAAAATATCGCAAGGGTTTTTGGGCAAAATAGCCCGGGGTGAGAAAATTTTTCCTTTAATAGCTTGGGCTTTTTCAAAGCCCCTTTTCTGCCTCGGATGAAGTTGGGACCATAGGGGGTTCGCCTACCTTCTTTTACCTGGGTTTTTCCGGGACTTTCCTTTAAGGGCCCCCAAACTAAGGGGGGGGCACCAAAAAAGGGTTTCCCTGTCATTTTTTAGCACTGGCATAATTTCAGGAAATTCAGGCGAATTTTAATTTCCCTAGAAAAGTCCGCAACTGGAGTCCCATTTAAATTTATTTAATTTTAAAACCTCCCCCTGGGATTTAAAAAACTTTAAAGGGCCCAAGAATGGTCGGGGTTTCAGCAGGGGCTTTGGGACAGGGGTGGGGGGCCAACAGGGGGATTACGGGAGTTCTCCTGTCAGGGGAAGGGGCCCCAATCAAAAAAAGGGGGGCCCAAAAATTGTTAAAAATAGGAAAATAGTTTTTTTTCATGGGGCCCCCCTTTTAAATTTTTCTGGGAAGGGGGGGCCCCGAAACGGTTAATAATGGCCCGGGCCCTTTTGGGGGCAGAGCAGGTATCGCGCTAAAAAAGGCAGCGGCAGGAGAAATAACTTTGCTGCAATTCACATTGTATATGGGGGCTTAAAGAGCCAGAGAACGAATGTTTTGTAGGAGTGCTTCTTTAAAAGGGGGTGCCCCACAAAATTTTAAATTTATTTTAAAATCAGTCCATTTTTTCTTGGTTTAATTTTGGGAAATTTAAAAAAAAAGGGGTTGTGTTTACTTTGGGTTCCCCTAGGCTTTCAAAGGGAAACCGGTCTGTAGCTATAAACAAACCCGTATGGGGATCCTCAGGGAATCCCAAAGTCTGTAGCCATAGTTTTTTTCAGGGGTTAAAAAAGACATACGTCCATAAAGTTCACCCATTTTGCTAAATTTGTTCTTTAAAATGTTTTTGGTTTTATCCAGAGGAAGGCAAAACCCCCCATGAGGTAGAAGCCAATTGTCCTCATGCTAGGGAAAAAATTCCTGAAAGGACCTGAGGAGCTGATGCAGCCCATACAAGAGGGGATATGTAGGAATAGGTAGGACACTGTGGATACATATTGCAAAGTTACTTGTTTTATAAGATCTTTAACATAAAAAGCAGCAATCCTTGTAGTGAGACAACCCCTTTATGTGAAATGTAACCTATGGATGCATCACTAAATGTAGTAACCAACCAACATGCTTTGGGGAAAACTATTCTTGATGTTCCTGTAGATAAATGGACTACCACTGTTTCCCCTAAAATAAGACACCGCCAAAAATAAGACATAGTGCATTTTTGTTTATCCAATTCAGAGTTTGGCTGCTTATGCTGATGTTTGTGATGAAATCACTGCAGTATATTAATACGTGTTGATGTTTTGTTCAATAATAAATATGAATTCTTGTTCATGGAAAAAAAACATCCCCTAAAAATAAGTCTTAGCTCGTCTTTAGGAGCAAAAATTAATATAAGACACTGTCTTATTTTCGGTGAAACAGGGTATATCTTATTGACCAAGTCAGTGTTACAGGTACAGTCCTGTCTACATAAATTTATGAGATAGGGGGGGAAGAGACAAGGCAGCGCACCCTAGCACAATAAAAGGAGTTTAAAATTTGTAAATTTAGTATACATAATCCATATACTAACCTTTTGAAGGTTGTGCAATGTGAGGCACAACACTTCTTATTCCAAGAATAAGACCTAGATGGCGTCCGTGACAGTAAAATCCATAGAAGTCGGCTCCCAGCTGGGAAATGACACTTTTAATACTGGTGTATAGCAGGGTTTATTCACCTGTAAACCTCTTGTATCTTACAGAAGAGAATCGGTTCTGGATATCCCGGACAGTATTAATCTTAAAAGATCATTTGTAGGAAGACGCGTTTCGTGCTTAGTGCACTTCCAGATGGAGCAGCTGAGACGACCCTTTAACCTAATGATTCAGCTTATCCGATCCTTAGATAAATTCCACAATACAGCATTGGCTCCAGACCAAATTTTCTCCCAGGCAGCCACGATCACACTTATTGGCAATGCCACCAACCCTACGTACTTGCTATTGTCACCCACATTAGGCAGGGGATCCAGCATTGTCATTTTACTCCCAAGTCATCTTCTGTTATGAGGCAGCGGCGCAAATATATACAGGCAGTCCCCAGGTTAGGACTGGGATAGGGACTGCAGGTTTGTTCTTAAGTTGAATTTGTATGCAAGTCGGAACAGGTATATTTATTAAATGTAACTTTTTTTTCATTTTGGATAGTGCAGGGAAGGGTTTTTACATTTGTTCTGCTTTATGTGCCCCTATTAAGAAGATTGCACCTCATGTGCTGCTGTGGCATGCTGGAACTTGTCGTTCTATCGCTACTATCTGCTGTGGAACATGGAACTACAAGTGCCAGCACGCCCCATAAGCATAGTTGCCAACTTTCGAAAATGAAAAAGCAGGAGAATTCAGTGGGCGGCGCGCTACGCGCGCCGCGGCAAAAATTTGCATGGACACGCCCATCTTGTTGGTATGCCACGCCCCTTCAAAAAAGCCACACCCCCTCCACCTAACTGCATAACGGCTTTGGAAGAAAGCCAGGTAGATGCCCTTATAGCCAGGTAGTAGCCCCCCATAACCAGGTAGTGCCCCTTACAGGCCGGTAGATGCCCCCTTGTAGCCAAGTAGATGCCCCCTCTGTAGCCAGGTAGAGCCAAATTTGTAGCCAGGTAGGTGCCCCCCTTTGTTAGCCAGGTAGGTGCCCCCATTGGTAGCCAGGTAGGTGCCCCCATTGTTAGCCAGGTAGGTGCCCCCATCTTTTTTGCCAGGTAGTGCCCCCATCTGTTTGCCAGGTAGTCCCCCCAAATCTGTTTGCCAGGTAGTGCCCCCATCTTTTTTGCCAGGTAGATGTCCCCTCTGTTGCCGGGTTGATGTCCCCTCTGTTGCCAGGTAGTGGCCCCCACTGTTTGCCGGGTAGTGCCCCCATCTGTTTGCCAGGTAGATGCCCCCTCTGTTGCCAGGTAGTGCCCCTCTGTTGCCAGGTAGTGCCCCCATCTGTTAGCCAGGTAGTGCCCCCATCTGTTAGCCAGGTAGTGCCCCCATCTGTTAGCCAGGTAGTGCCCCCATCTGTTTGCCAGGTGTGGCCCCCATCTGTTGCCAGGTAGTGCCCCTCTGTTTTGCATGGTTTTGCCCCCTCTGTTGCTAGGTAGTGCTCCCTTTGTTTCCTGGTATATGTCCCCTGTGTTGCCAGGTAGTTGCCCTCTTGTTAGCCGGGCAGAGCCCCTAAAGCTAATAAAAATTAAATAATAAAATCCACTTACCTTTTCCAAGGCTCCTGCAGCGCGGCCAGCTCCTGACCGATCTCTTCAGCGGCGCAGGGGAAGTGAAAAGCAGCCGCGCGTCACTCCCCCTGCACCGGCGTCACTTCCCCGCGCCGCTGACCTGTATGTATGGCGCACACACCGGGGCCGTACATACAGGGGGAGGAGGGAGGAGGGAGCGATCCCTCCTGCCTCCCCCCCGCACAGTTTAGACCGCGGGCGGGTGAGCGGCCGCTGCGGCCGCTGCACCCGCCTGTAGGAGCGGTTCCCGCGGCGCAAGAGTAGCGCACCAGCGCTACCTTTCGCCGCGGTAATTTAAAAAGGAACCCCCCCTGCCTGCAGGCGGCGGGGGGAATTGCCAAACCCCCCGGAGGGCGGGGGGGGGACCCCAATAGCGGGACCCCCCGCCAAAAACGGGAGAGTTGGCATGTATGCCCATAAGTCTCTTTTGTAACTAGGGGACAGATGTAAGTAGGAACGGTGTAAGTCGGAGACTGCCTGTAGTGATTATGAACCCATAAAGTGTATTTGGAAACTCCCAGC
Source organism: Phyllomedusa bahiana (assembly GCA_025379985.1). Classification (NCBI taxonomy): domain Eukaryota; kingdom Metazoa; phylum Chordata; class Amphibia; order Anura; family Hylidae; genus Phyllomedusa; species Phyllomedusa bahiana. Next base: position 17,465 of record JAODAL010041007.1, read on the forward strand.
TGTTACCTGAATTTACCTTTTACATTTTCAAAGATCAACTTAACTTCTTATTCTCTTGTTGTGGAAGGTGGAAATTATGAGGCCATTTAAATGATGGAGTACAAATGAATCCTGCTGCCATTAAGTACTTGCATTATATTTTTTCCTCCATCCAGTAAGCCAACCTTAAGCATGAATGCTTTTCCCAGCAGGGGATGTTGTTGCAAGCATAAAATGCAAGCTGCCAAAAGAAAATGCATAGCATCTGACGTTTTGGCTACTTGCTGTTAAATACATACACATGGACACATACACATAAATTATAATTCTAAGAAAAACCAATAAAGATGCCAAGGTTTAAAGGTCTGTAAATAAGAAACTTTTAAGGGCCAACGTAATCTTTTCACTGGCATGTGTTCTCTGCAGACCAAAAACAAAGACGTCTTTAATAACATTAATTTTACCGCTGATTCATATCGATTGAGCGTTATTTAGTAGAAAAATACCCAGTTACTAAAGGTCAATATATGTGGGGTCATCTAAAAATCTGAAAATGGTGGTGTGTGTATTGTGTTGTTTTTTTGTTTTTGTTTTTTTTTTATAAAACGAAGATGGATTCCAATCTCTTCTAACAAACTTGAATCCTCATGCACAGAGTAGATTAATGTGCATAGAGGCTTAAAGTCCAGTGTTTTATGCTGCCCTATCTGAGAAGAGGATTTGATAGAACGAGAGAAGCAGAGCTCTGTGATATATAGGGTTATATGATAGAGGAGAGAAGCTGAGCTCTGTGATATATAGGGTTATATGATAGAGGAGAGGAGCTGAGCTCTGTGATATATAGGGTTATATGATAAAGGAGAGGAGCTGAGCTCTGTGATATATAGGGTTATATGATGGAGAATAGAAGCTGAGCTCTGTGATATATAGGGTTATATGGTATAGGAGAGGAGCTGAGCTCTGTGATATAGAGGGTTATATGATAGAGGGAGAGAACTGAGCTCTGTGATATATAGGGTTATATGATAGAGGAGAGGAGCTGAGCTCTGTGATATATCGGGTTATATAATAGAGGAGGGGAGCTAAGCTCTGTGATATATAGGTTATATGATAGAGCAGAGGAGCTGAGCTCCGATATATAGGGTTATATGGTAGAGGAGAGGAGCTGAGCTCTGTGATATATAGGGTTATATGATAGAGGAGAGAAGCTGAGCTCTGTGATATATAGGGTTATATGATAGAGAAGAGGAGCTGAGCTCTGGGATATACAGGGTTAGATGAGAGAGGGAGAGAAGCTGAGCTCTGATATATAGGGTTATATGAAAGGGGAGAGAAGCTGGGCTCTGTGATATATAGGGTTATATGACAGAGAGAGAGAAGCTGAGCTCTGTGATATATAAGGTTATATGATAGAGGAGAGAAGCTGAGCTCTGTGATATATAAGGTTATATGATAGAGGAGAGAAGCTGAGCTCTGTGATATATAGGGTTATATGATAGAGGAGAGAAGATGAGCTCTGTGATATATAGGGTTATATGATAGAGGAGAGAAGCTGAGCTCTGTGATATATAGGATTATAGGATTTGGAACAGGATTCCTGAATAGAAAGCAGATCAACTGCTGATAGGACTCCTTAATAGATGGTGAGAGTCCTTCTCACCCCACCATAATATAGTGACTGACAGCCTTCCCTGTGTGTACAGAGCAAACTTTTAATCACTGTATGTGGGTGGGGAAAACAGCACTTTCAACTTTTTCTTTTAGAATTTTCTCTATGTTGTAATCAGAAATCCTGTGGAAATCCTATGAACCAGATCTGCTTCTCTCCCTCTCAGATAAGGTAGGATAAACCATCTGATTGGTTCACTTTATAAAAAAAAGGCCAAGGCACTACCGAGCTTACATGCATCCTGTGTACCCCCATATGGCATTCGTTACCTTATAATAGGGTATGCAATGGGTCTTTCCTCAATAATAGAGAATCCAACTGAGCAAAATTCTGTATGAAGTCGGAGGCACTATAAGGGCCCTAAATGTCTGTGGATGCTTTATTACGCCGCTATACAACTATACACGGAGCCTTAAAAAGGTTGTCTACCGTGTTTCCCCGAAAGTAAGACAGCGTCTTACATTCTTTTTACCCCCAAAAGTCCCACTATGTCTTACTTTCGGGGAATGTCTTATATTGGCAGGTATATGGCCCCATAGGCAGGTATAGGGCAGGCTGTAGGCAGGGTATAGGGCAGGCTGTAGGCAGGTATAGGGCAGGCTGTAGGCAGGTATAGGGCAGGTATAGGCAGGTATAGGGCAGGTATAGGCAGCTGTAGGCAGGTATAGGCAGCTGTAGGCAGGTATAGGGCAGGTATAAGGCAGGTATAGGCAGCTGTAGGCAGGTATAGGCAGGCTGTAGGCAATAATATCAAAATAAAAAAACAAACAATCACTTACCTGGATCCCTGCTGCTCCGTCTCACGCGCTCTCGGCTCTGCTCTATCTTGATTGCCGGCACAGGCGGGTGACATCATCAGGCCGCGCACGCAGCGTGATGACGGGAGCTCCGGACAGCCGCGAGTCTGCGGTCGCCCGGAGGCCACTGCAGAGCACGGAGCGCTCGCTCTTTGCCCCGCAGTGGTATCCCTTCACTTATATGCGCTCCGGAGGAGTCGCATATAGGTGAAGGAATCGCGGACAGTGTCTGGGCCAGCGCACGCCCGGACACTGTGCGCTGTACTCGGCATTCAGCTATATGCGCTCCCTGAGGAGTCACATATAGCTGAAGCGTCCCTGCCGGTGCCCGGGCCATCGCCGCGCCCGAGTGCAGACAAAGTACAGTTACTGCGTCTTACTTTCAGGGTACGTCTTGCATTAGTCGACCTCCCTAAACTCCCCGCTACGTCTTACTATCGGGGAAACACGGTAGTACATACATTTCTCACTTACTACAGGACCTTTTTTAACCTTAATCACTACAATAGTACATAGTAAAGGCTCAGGCACTTTGTGTACAGCAGAGCATTTTTTTTTTCCCTTTCTCAGAGTATGTGTAGGTTATTCCCTAAAATTCTCATAATAGTCTGTTGTATGAACCAGGCAAACGATTCCATGGCACTCAAACCTAGATATAGGATATAGCATAAAATGAAAGATAATTATTAAAATTATGAGTTCAATGCCTACCTATAGCAGATTATGGGCGTTGTATTATGGACCTGTACAACACGGATCTGTAATGGGGCTGTATGCATGAGGTTTACAGCAAACTGTGATCTGGTAGAACATTTCTACATGAGGATTTTTCCAGTTCTGATTGGAGGCATGCTTAAAGGGGGTGTCCAATGAATTATTATTATTTTATTAAGGTACTGCTGCCTAAACAGTAAAAAAAAAGACTCATGCTTGCCTTCATTCCAGCGCTGGCTATGTGGCATCTCCCTACAGTCTTCTGTTTACTTCTGGGCTCCAGCTGAATGGGACGTCGCTTCTCCAGTGGTCACCTGTCTTACATCAGAGCTGCTACATAAAAAAAAAAAAAAAAAATATATATATATATATATATATGTATGTATATATATATGTATGTATATATAATATATATATTATATATATATATAAATATTATATATTATATTATAAATAGCAATTGGAATAAGCGTTTCATGTGTAGACCACACTTCCTCAGTTCCATACACAATGTGCTTAAACTCATGGGGTAAAATAGTATAACAGTATAAAAATTAAATAGATTATGTATAAATCACATTTACAAATTGTACATCCACATAGAAATACCATATCTTTTTAAAAGTGTTACAAGAAGAATTATTATGAAAAGGGAAAGAAAAAAAACCAACTTTATTTAAAAACAAACAAGAATACTTTATTAAAAAACAAATGAAAAAAAAAAGCTTGAAGTGACTAGATGTAGCCATTATAGACTGCTGGATTTATTTGGGATCTACCACTAAGGGTAATCAAGGTGCTATTTTGAACTTTGTATTTAGTATTTATATTATGAATGGAGAAGAGAAAAGGAGTGTCAATCACGACTTATAAACTTTTAAATATGTTTCCCATTGTTGGTCTCCTGTAATAGTGATTACCATTGCCCTCGGATTAAGAGGATAAGAGGTCTAGAGGTACGATAAAAAGGTATAAAGTGTCCTGTACTCTCAGATGTTGTACACACACATATGCATGTGAAAAGAAACTATGATTTAGGATAAAATGTGCTTTGACATGAATAAATAAAAATAAAAAAATAAATATATATATATACACCATACATATATATATATACATAAACACACATACATACATGCCAAAAATAAATAAATAAATAAAAAAATATATGCCAAAATATATGCCAAAAAATATACGCCCAAATAATATATGCCAGAAAAAATGCAAAAAAAAGTAAATATATAAATAAATAAATAAATCAATTAATTACTAGAACATATGTGTTGGTATGAGAGGAGGAAAATTATATGTTTTTCAATGGAACATTCCTATTGGTTTGATAAATGGAAGATTATTTTACCAATTTCAGAATGAGATGAATTTCCAGGAGAGGCGTAGCTTATAATATCCTAAGAGGTGTTTGTTAGAATGTTTATTGTATAAGTTCTGTAACCTCATTGAGACCCATAGGCAATAGGGTCTGCAACTGGTACATCCAGAAAGCCTCTCTCTTTTGGAGAGCTTCAAACCTATTATTGATATGTTCTGGAATATGATCAATGAGAATGAGTTTGAGTGTCTTATGATCCCCATCGTGTGTTTCAGTTGGGTGCCTTGATAATCCATGTAACATATATCTTTTTCTTATGTTCATGCGATGTCCATTCACAAGATTATGCACTTGTTTAGTGGTTCGCCCAATATATATTATTATATTATTTTGAACTTTTTTTTATAAATTCTACTTGGGACAAGGTTCCTGCTCTTATGATAGATTCCCTAATTAGTTTTTCTGGATAATGTTTTTCTCTAAGTCTTTCAGCTATCGTGGAAGATTGTGTCATAAAATCCGCATCATTAGTGCAATTCTTTCGAATGCGTCTTAGTTGTCCGTAAGGTACATTAGTTTTCCATCTATGTAAGTGACAGATCCGGAAGTCAAGAAAACGATTTGCATCTACCATCTTAAAAAAAGTAGTAGTAACATAGTTGGTCTTTTTTTTTTTTTTTTTTATGACCAAATCTAGAAAGTCAATTTTGTTTATACTGATTTTAGGGGTGAGGGAGATTCCCCATGAATTATGATTAATCTCCTTAATAAACTGTTGGGCCTCCTTCTCTGTGCCTCTCCAGATCATGAAGAGATCATCAATATATCTCTTATAGATGACAACTTTTTCAAAAAACGTGCTAGAATAGATATGTGTATCCTCAAAATCCCCCATGAACAAATTAGCAAATGATGGTTCCACTCTTGTCCCCATTGCTGTACCCTTAGTTTGTCTGTAGGTACGAGTATTGTAGGTGAAGTAATTGTTATTCAAAATAAAGAATAACCCTTTTAGAAAAAATTCCCTCTGTGCGGAAGTTAGAGACTGATCTTTAACAAGATATTTATTCACACATGTTAGCCCTAGGTTATGGTCAATATTTGAATATAGGGCTGTGACATCCATGGTGATGAATTCTTAGTTAAAGGGTGTGGAGATGAGGCTTTCAATGAGAGTATCTGAATCGCTCAAAAAACTTCTGAGTTCCTTAATGTATGTCTGTAGGTAAATGTCCTGGTATTGGGATAACCTACTAGTCGAGCTATCGATCCCAGAGATAGTGGAACATCCCAGAGGCTGCACTGCAATTAATTATATATATATATATATATATATATACACACACACACATACACATACACAGGCAGTCCCCTACTTACACCATTCCGACTTACATTTGTCCCTTAGTTGCAAACGGAGTCTTATGGGGCATGCTGGCACTTGTAGTTCCATGTTCCACAACAGTTAATAGCTGTGGAACAACAAGCTCCAGTATGCCACAGCAGCACATTAGGTTAAATCTTCTTAACAGGGGCACAGACAGCAAAACAAATGTTAAGACCCTTCCCTTCTATCCGAAACAAAAAAAAAAAAAACACTTTTATTCTGGACTTACAGTTAATAAATATACCTGCTCCGACTTAAAAGCAAATCTACAGTCCCTAACCCGCTTGTAACCCGGGGACTGCCTATATATATATTATATATATATATATATATATATATAGATTGATAGATAGATAGATAGATAGATATGAGATATATATATATATATATATACACACACACACCACCATTTTGTAAGTGCAGCAGGCTTTCCTTATATACTAATTAGACCTTTTGACGGAGGTCTCATTTCCACCTTGCACCCATCCTCATATATATCTTTGGATGTGCTGTCATTTTCCGTGTGCGTTGGTGTTGTGTGTGTGTGTTTGTGTGTGTGTGTAAATATATATATAATAATATCTGACAAAAGTGAGTACACACCTCACGTTTTTAAATATCGTATTATATCTTTTCATGGGACAACAAGATATGTAAGGTAGTCAGTGTACAGCTTTTATAACAGTGTAAATTTGCTGTGGTCGTAAATTAACTCGACACACAGCCATCGATGTTTTAACCACTGGCAACAAAAGTGAGCATACTTTACATTGTATCAAAGTGCTATATCTGCAGCATTGGACCGCTGCAGCCAATCAAAAGATGCAGCAGTGAAATCCCATTCGGCTGGAGCCAAGAAGGTTCACAATGTAGGGAGCATGAAAGCAAATAGATCCTGTTACAGATTTTACATTGGCTGCAAAGAGCTTTTAAGGGGTTGTTCAGTTGATGATAAAAATATCTATTTCCATTCTTTGCAAAATCATTGTCGGTCTCTCTCCTTCCATGTTTCCTATATGTTTGGGTACACAATTATTCGGGCATGTAAAAAATATATTGATGTCCCAGGTACTTTGCCATTTTCCAGTAGAGTTACAAAAGCTTCCAGTTCTTTTTTCATTTGGCCAGTAGACACCGGTCCCCTGCTGTCTGCTAAGGAAAGACAATAATAAAGAAAGTTTCGTATTCTCCATAGATGCACGTCCAATATGCTGAAAATATTAATGATCGTTCTAATCATTAACTTCAATTTTAAAAAGCAAAAAAAAGCGAGCGATAAAGAACCCGGCCGTCGAACATTGTTGCAAAAACAAAAATACTTCTTCATCCTGTCAACAAGTCTATCTTTAGCGTAATGCTTTAATGAACTCATCCCTCATGCGACAGGCTCTTTTAGCAAAACATGTTTGTAATCTTGCTCCTCAGCTGCGCAAATCAATCACCCATTTCTCTAATCCACCATTCAACATCTGTGGAATTTAATACATTTTCATCAGATCAGAGACGGGTCCTGGCAAAATCACAGGAACATGGTCTCCAAGAAGTGGGTAAAAAAAACCCGGAATGAATTGAAATTCTCCTCTTTTTTTTTTTTCTCATAGAGAACCTTTGATGGTATAGTTGACAAAGTTAACATTACATGGAGGCACCACTGTTGCAATCTCCTACTTCAACAAAAAAAATCTTTTTTTTTTATTTTTTTTTTTAAATGCATCTTTCTGCAATTATACACTTGTGCTTTTAAATGTGGTAACCCTTCTTGTAGCAATATCGCTATTGTGGATTTTGCCTCACATTTAAATTCAGCCCCATTAAATGAGGATCATCCATATCATAGAACAGGGGTCTGCAACATCGGCTACCCAGCTGCTGGGAAACTACATCTCCCATAATGCCCACTGATACAGATTATATAAATGCATGATGGGAGTTGTAGTTTTGCAACAGCTGGAGGGCCGACTTTGCAGACCCTTGTCATAGAAGCTTTCCGGTAATTAAGTGACATGTCACTCCTTTTTTTTTTTTTTTTTTTCTTCTCAACATGCACAGAAGGAACAAACACCCCATAAACTACATCATGGATTCAGGTTAAAAATAAGTCGAAATCAAGTGGATTTTATCAACAAGTATGTTCAGATTGTGCCCTAAGATTATGATGAAACTCTGTTTATGAATAACGCCACATTTCCACGGCACTAAAAAATAGGTATTCGCTATAGCATAAAATGGAACATCTTTACGAAATTTCAAAGACTAATAAAAGGAAGTGATTACGTTGCAATGCTTACAACAAAACATGATCACAGAAAATAGTTAACCGAATATTCGTCCATTTACCACAATTTAGTCTTAAAGGGGTTGTCTCGCTACAAAGATTAACTTTCAACAGATAGGGAACAGTAAATGAAGACGTTTTCCAAATATATTGTTCATCTTTTTTTAAGGAGCTACAAATGATTTTATCACCTTCTGAGGGCTTTCTGGTTTCTCTAGTGATCTACCTGTGACCTCCTTCTCCCCTGCTGTTTGTTCTATCTGATAGCAAGGAGTGAGGTCATCACACAGGTCAGGGCCGGCAGTGTGAGAGCTTGTGTGTTATCTGATCTTTCAGACAAAAGACAGTAATTACGCTACTGTTTACGTTAGCTCAGAAGCTTCTCTGGACCTCAGAGAAGGTAATTTATTTAATCTAGACTAAAACAGAGAAGTCTGAGCTCATATGCTAATTACAGACAGCTTGACCAGGAAGTGACAGAGCAAAGCAGCATTATTTCATTCATGCATCTTATGAAACTTTGAGATGAGACAACCCCTTTAAGTAAAAAGAAATGGGACAGGTCTGGAAAACAAGAGTAGTACAGTTTTTATTGGTTTGAATCTTACAGTGTGCCCTTTTTTGTTTTTATAGAAGAAATTCACTAGTAGATTCCTTGGGTTCATAGATTACTACGGTTCTTGTGGTCAAGCTGTTGGTTAGAAGTTAATCCATTCATACTTCCATTTCTCAATGAGTCTCTAAGTGATGTAGAGCCCTTTCCTGTTGAAAAGGTTTGCTACTCCCAGCTCTGTTGTAGTGCAACTCTTTGTAAGATATGTTTTTATAACTGGGGATTTGGTTGCAATGGTGAGTTTGTCTTTGCTTCGCAGCTGTGGATGTGACAAACCAATTAGACAAGCTATACGCCTGTGGAATGCCATCTGTATTATCCAAGATGTTAACTGTCTGTAACTAAAACCCAGTTGTTTAACTAAAAATCTAGTATTTTTGTTTTTAAAAGACAGAAAGTTATGCAAAAACACAAATCCTAATAAGACCTTTTTCTCAGCATAAAATATAATTTTGTAATTTCATATAATTTCTTTACTAGTCAATGGCTGTATTCCTTCTAGGTCCTACACATGGCTGTATTCCTTCTAGGTCATACACAAGGCTGTATTACGTCTAGGTCCTACACATGGCTGTATTCCTTCTAGGTACTAAACAAGGCTGTATTACTTCTAGGTCCTACACATGGCTGTATTCCTTCTAGGTCCTACACATGGCTGTATTCCTTCTAGGTCCTACACATGGCTGTATTCCTTCTAGGTCCTACACATGGCTGTATTCCTTTTAGTCCTACACTGTGTTCCTTTAGGTCCCACACATGGCTGTATTCCTTCTAGGTCCTACACATGGCTGTATTCCTTCTAGGTCCTACACATGGCTGTATTCCTTCTAGGTCTTCTAGGTCCTACACATGGCTGTATTCCTTCTAGGTCCTACACATGGCTGTATTCGAGCATGGAATATATATCAAGCGCCAAAGCCTGAGTTTGGATCCTGTCCTTGGAGGTCAATAATGTCTTTCCCAAAGAATGACTTTGGGAAAGACTTTCCTGTTCTCCCACGACTGGATTCAATCCTGCCCTTTGCATTGGATATTCGGCAAATGCACTAAGCCCCCTGTTGAATGAGACAATGCACGGTTCATGTATAGCATAGGTGATAAAGCTTTTATATGAAGCAGTTAGCTCTTTTGCTCACACAGCAGATAAATTATCCAGCTAACCAGTGGTTTCAAATTTGTGGCTTTCTAGTTGTCGTAAAACTTCAACTCTCAATATGCCTTCACATACTGGGAATTGTAGTTTCAGAACAGCTGAACATAAGGTTTCGTGACAGTAGAATAGTTATAACTGTGATGCAACTTTAGTTTTGACCTTAGCAAAATTAAAGGGGTTTTGCCATGATCTCATTTCATACCTCCTGCATCCAGCTCTTCAGCTCTGTGTGCTCAGAAGGGGGCGTGTGTGATGTGTTTGAATTGTCACCCTGCAGGGTCACATGATATGCATCCACAGGCATTTCCTCTCTTTCGTCAAAGAAAGGTCTGTTTATGTGTAGAACTGTAAGTAGCTACATTGTAGCTCGTGAGTTAAACTTTTGCCTCCAGTCACAAGGGTCCTTGGTTCAAATCCCTACAGGAACCAAACCTGTGGATTTTATTTCTCTTTATTAATGTACAGACCTGATTGAGGTTTCTTTTTTTAATTTATTTGCACTGTTTGACTAATTACTGAGAAGTACAGAGGACGGGAGTAGAGGGACAGCACCTGAGGTTTGAACGCTCAGTAGCTGCCTGAGAGGAGAGGTGATGTCTGAGCATGTGCGGCCAGGACTGAGGAGCTCACAGCCCTGGTCGTATCCCCTGGAGACGAGCTGTAAACAATGGATCACTAAAGGAACAGCTAAAACAAAAACGGTGCAGAATTTTTAATAATGATGAATAGTGAAAATGTTATTTAATTTACAAACTTCCCACGTCAATTTGACTTCGTGGCAAAACCCCTTTAAGGGTGTGGTATCTTCTGCAAGGGTTCCCAACACAAAATATGGTCCTGGTAATCTAATTTTATTGCAACCAAATGGCGCCCAAAAGCTATCTTATAGCACTATCCTGGATAAGATATTAGATTACCTGGTGTACAATTGGATATTTTAAGTGGATACAAATGACTACATCATACTTGCCAACTCAACTGGTTCTGCCAGGGTCTTCAGAAAACAGGATTGCAAAAGGGTATATATATATATCTCCTTTTGCAAACCTGTTTTTTGAAGGATATATATACCCTTTTGCTATATATATATATATATATATATATATATATATATAATATAAAATATATATATATATATATATATAATGTATGTATGTGTATATATATATGTGTATATATATATATATAATATATATATATATATATATATAAAGCAGCACTTCCAATATGAAAAAAGGTGCGGGGTGCAAGCGAAAAAACAAGTCAGACCAAAAGACTTCTATGATCAATATCCAAAAGGAGAAAAATCGCAGCACTCACTTGGTGATAGTAAAAAACGTAGTGTTTATTCCCACATGTTCAAACCGACGTTTCGGCCCTCTCACAGAGCCGTTTTCAAGTGACAAATAGTGCACAAACCAAGATATATATGAGAACATCAATTAACAAGTGATTTACAATAATTTAGCAAAGTGACATCTTTAGAAGTGATGCATTAGACCACAAAAATGCAATTTAAAATCCAGATGTGAAAGTTAGGAGGTAGTATTGAGTATACAACACTATCAATAAAGACGTGCATATAATACAAGAATATACATTAATTAGGGGGCGGAAACCAAATGCGCTCACCTGGACTGTACAAGTAATCATAGCTTAACAAAGCAAAACATAACACAACAAGGTTCGTCTCGGCGTCTCATTCTCTGTACTGCGCATGATCAAGAACGTCACTAGAAACAACCGGATGTTGTCAAAGCGTGCATAGCAACATAGCGATAACTTACAGCAGGAAGTAGTCGGACGAGTCTATAGCAACCTCACAACGACCCGCATAAAGAATATCACTAAAAGCGTCACCAGTAACTAGAGACTTATTTGTGAATAGCGCTTATTAGGAAGAATAAATCAAAAAAAAATAATAAACGGTCAAGGACATTATCGAATTCACCCGCAGTCCACAGTATAAACAAGCTACGCAAAATATCAGGCAGCGAGTTCATACATAGGCGTGCTGCGCACAGTTCGCCTATATAGGAAAGCCGCGTGCTGCACTGCAATACCACGGGAATTATCTAGTCCTATAGGTGACTCCACACCTTAATCAAAAGACCTGAAAATAATAATAAACAAAAAAAGAAAAAAGCACAATGATATAATATGATGACGTCAGTAAGCATAATAAGAGAACGCCAAAAGACATGAACCTAGTGTAGTCTATGATGGAACGAATAACTGGTTGAGTCGCATAGGTATCCTCCCAAAATATTCACCCATGAAGTGTAATCTGAAAAAAACACAAAAATAATAATTAATATACACACAATAACCAATAATCCAAGCTTTTAAGGAAAGGAAGTGAAAAAAAATGGAATCAAACTTCTTTAAACATACTAGAAGATACTTTGTACTCAATATTTAATCCATATGGAGCAAGTGACTTAGTATTAAAATTCCATTCTAATTCTTCAATTCACAGAACTATATAAGTAGTGTGACCGAAAAAAAATTTATATTACAATATTCCCTCTTATCATGGTCATATTTACATACTATGACAGCATGAGATATTCCCCTGCACCTCGCTATCCATGTGTTTAGTTCAAACCATGCAAAAGTGGGTTGGTATCCAAATATAGAAACTTAGATTGATTATCCGGTACTTATAATAGCTTGTTGGGCCGCTGGGGCATGATTAGAAATAGAAAAAAAGAAGCCCCCTCCCCTCCGTAATCTGTTAACTGTGCAGCGTGGATGTACGGGACGGTCATTGGAACAGAACGGGCGCGTCATGGAGGTGAGTATACCTGTTTTTTTTTCTATTTCTAATCATTCCCCATAGGACAAACAAGCTCTTCTAAGTCCTGGACAACCCCTTTAGGAACTGTTTTAAAAACTGTATTGTGCATACAACACAACGGAGGCACCATAGCCACATAGTTTGCCTCCTACATAGTTTTATTTCTCTTTATTCACTAAATACCAGTAGTGTATTTATAGAGTGTGCCTACAGAGCAGCAGCAATAGGCCCTGGTACATGGGAGGGCACAAAGAGCTCTCTGCTTCATACCACACATGCCGCAATAATGTGATAGGCAGCACATGGCATTTGTGGATCCAGGTACAAATTTTGCATTGGAGCCTTGGAGTGATAGGTTATGCCATTGCTACATGCAGTGCTAGAATGCAAATAAAGGGAAGCAATTGGTTTGTGTGAAACAGAGAATACAACCAACACCTGCTGTCCCTGCATGGGATCTTGCAGCAGATTGACTAGAAACATAAAGTATCTGCAAATATGGCGGCCAAAAGCTTGAAAGTATTGTTCCTAGGAAAAACCATGGCATGGTATTATGCAGAATCATAGGAGCCCAATTAATGATATACAGTACTAGTATGTATACGCAGGGCTGCCATCAGTCATCTGTTAACCGTTTCAGGGTCCCATACAGCCAAATCAAATGGGGCCCCCAACCATTACTAGTTCCTATTTTGTAACATATCAGTGGGTCCCTTTTTGATTAGGGCCCCTGACAGGAGTACTGCCCTATTGGCACCCCTGTGTATACAGTATATGAATGCAATAAAAATCTAGGTATAAATACAGGATAAAAACACACAGTTTGCTTTATGCTAGCATTCAGGGTGTTTTTGCTCTGCATCAGGGCACCACATGCAATACATCTCCAGGGCTGGGAAGATCCTTCTAGACAGATTTCTATTTACTGTTTAGAAAAATTACTCCAAATTTGGGCTACAAAACTGACATGTATTTTATGCTGTTACATACATCTGCACAATGAAAGGGAGTCTGCAAGCAAATTCGACCCCCTTTGGGTGTACATATTTTATGTTGGCACTTAAACTATGCTGCGCAACCCACTCAATGGAATAGTAAGGACGTCATCAATTGATTGTAAGTCAGCATGGTGCACACATATGTAACCATATAACTGGCACCCTATATCAGCCTTATTTATGTGCAATTGTAATATTAGCAATCACCCCCCCTCATGGACAGTAAGTGCGTGAGTGGTTGTTTGTAAGTATTTTTGCATTTGAGCAATCTCCCCTGTATGGCAGGTTTTACTTAGCAGTTGCCCTCTTTAGGCCGTGTTCACACGGCTTATTCCCGACGGATTTGTGCGCCGTATTGAGCGCACAAATCCGCCGTGAATACGGGGCGGGGCGGGGGGGGGGCCGGAGGGGCGGCGGGGGCGGCCGCTCCCAGGCCCCATAGACAATGCATTGTTTTACGGCGCGTCCGCGCCGGAGTAAATAATGTGCATGTCACTTTCTCCCCCCCGCGGGCCGATATGCCGAGCGGGGGGGAGCGACGGAATCCACGGTTCTCTATGAGAGCAGTGGATTACCGTAATGACTCCAACGGATTGGCGCCGTATTGAAGCGCAAATCCGGCGCGGAATACGGCGCCAATCCGTCGGCAAATAAGCCGTGTGAACGGGCCCTTACGGATTGGCGTGTGAGCAATTGTTCATCGTCGAGCTGCACCTGTGCAATTTTTCTCAGGTAGAACTGGGGCTTATATCACTTCCTACTGGGAATAGCCATTGAGCTGTGAACATGGCCTTGTGTCTGTTTTTTTTAAATAAATAATGTCCCATTTTTCTGTGATTTTCAAGTTTGACCTCCTCCTAACTGCTGACAGCAACTACAGTAATTTAATATTCACTATAAGCTGCTTGTTTCAATGTACCCCTGTACTCCAGTATGCCTCGATTCATGGTATCCTCTCAACCACCCTTAGTAATGCACCTTCAATAAAAAATCACTATTCAAGGCTTATGTTTCATTTACTTCATTTTTAGCTTCAAACAATTTATATTTTTATATATAAATATAGCCATGTAGCAATGTTACGAATTTTGTAAAAACCTGGTTATACAGCAGCTTGTTTCAGTCCTCATTCAGAAAATCTTTACATATCCTTAAGTGTAGTTCCCTAGGACTCCCAGATTAGAGCTGATAGCGCATAGTCTTTGCGACACTTCGGAAGCCTCTGCTTTCCTTTCTTCTTGCTTGAGAAAGGAAAGCAGAGGCTTCCGATATGGCGCAAAGACTATGCGCTATCAGCTCTAATCTACATATTTAAAAATGTATTAACGGGGCTGCACCTGATATCGGGCTGAAAAGACGTCAGATATCTGGCGCAGCCCAGTTCATACATGTCGATTAGTCCCCGGAGTCGATTGCTAAGGTCTTTACAATCGACTTGAGGGCCCTTTAAAAACAGGCTTAACAACCGACTGGAGTCCGCGGAGTCGAATGCTAACTCTTATCAACTGACTTGAGCTGAGGGCCTTAACAACCGGCTTAACGACTGTTTTAGCGACTTCACACGCAGTAAATTATGTGTCCCCCAGTGAAGGTAATAGGGTTCCCCCAGTAAATTATACGTCCCTAGTAGGTGGTTATATACTTTATATACTCCCAGTAGGTAAAGGTGTGTAGTTTATATGTCCCCCAAACAGGTTTTATAGGCAGGTTAAAGGATCCCCCAGTAGGTATATAGGCGAGTTATGGATCCCCCAGTAGGGATAGAGGCAGGTTTAGGTCCCCCAGCAGGTATATAGGCAGGTTTTGGTCCCCCGCAAGGTATATAGGCAGGTTTAGGTCCCCCAGCAGGTTTTAAAAGCCAGGTTTAGGTCCCCCAGCAGGTATATAGCCAGGTTTTTGGTCCCCCAGCAGTTATATCGGCAGGTTTAGGCCCCCCAGCAGGTATATAGGCAGGTTTAGGTCCCCCAGCAGGTATAGAGGCAGGTTTAGGTCCCCCACAGGTATATAACCAGGTTATAGGTCCCCCCAGCAGGTATATAGGCAGGTTTAGGGCCCCCAGCCCGGTATAAGGCAGGTTTAGGTCCCCCAGCAGGTATATAGATAGCTTATAGGCCCCACAGCAGTATATAGATACTTATAGGCCCCCACAGCACGTGTATATTTTGGTAGCTTAAGGCCTCACAGCACATATGTAGGTAGAAATTATAGCTCCTCCCTGCACGTATATAAGTAATAATAGCCCCCCTCCCTGCCCCATATAAAAAATAGATAATAGCCCCCTTCCCTGCACATATAACAATAGATAAAAGGCCCCCCTCCCTTGCACATTTAACAATAGATAATAGCCCCCCCCCTGCACAAATAAAAAATAGATAATAGCCCCCCTCCCTGCACATATAACAAAAAAGTAACACCCCCCTCCCTGCACATTTAACATTTTATAATAGGCCCCCTCCCTGCACATATAACAATAATAATAGCCCCCCTACCTGCAAAATATAAAAAATAGATAATAGCCCCCCTCCCTGCACAAATAACAGTAGATAATAGCCCCTCCCTGCACATATAACAGTAAGATAATAGCCCCTCCCTGCACATATAACAGTAGATAATAGCCCCCCTCCCTGCACATATGACAGTAGATAATAGGGCCCCTCCCTGCACATATAACAATAGATAATAGCTCCCCTCCCTGCACATACACCCGTAGAAATCTCCCCTCCCTGCACATATAACAGTAGATAATAGCTCCCCTCCCCCCCCGCACTATAACATATAATAGCCCCCCCTCCCTGCACATATAACAGTAGATAACAGCCCCCCTCCCTGCACAGATAACAAAAGATAACAGCCCCCCTCCCTGCACCTATAACAAAGATAACAAAGCCCCCCTCCTGCCCCATATAACAATAGAAACAGCCCCCCCCCCCTGCACATAAACAATGAAAACACCCCCCTCCCTGCACATATAACAATAGATAACAGCCCCCCTCCCTGCACATTATAACAATGATAAAAGCCCCTCCCTGCACAAAATAAACAAAGAATCACCCCCCCCTAACATATAACAATAATAACAGCCCCCCCTCCCTGCACCCTAAAAAAGTAGATAAAGACCCCCAGCATGAATAGCGCTAATTAAAGTAATACCCTGACAGCAAATTACCATGACCTCGCTCCCGCCGCTGTCGGTGCTCCCGGGTCTTTTTCTTCAGCGTTTTGACCGTCACCAGGCCGGCGGCGGGCAGCGTGATGACGCGCACGCCGCCTGGGCTGTGCACAACCCCGTGCGGCCACAGATTACTCCGCGAGCTCTCTGCTCCGCGGAAGCATCTAACTGTATGTGCGTCCGGCGGACGCACATACAGTTAGTCCCGCCACCGCTGCCGTCGCCAAGGTCCTAAGCCGCTAAGCCGATAGCTTAGCGACTGGTAGCGGCTTAGGACCCTAACGACCGGCGGCGGCGGCGTATAGCGGCGGCGCCGGGGACTAATGTCGATGTTTGAATGAATGCACCTTGCACTTAACCATGAGTACACCACACTTTGCTTTTGACTAAAGATATGTTTAATATGTCTGAAGAGTAACGGACTAATGAATTAGATGTAGTTTATTTTACATACATCTTATCAATGATCTACTATATACTGTATATTGAATGAATAATGAGGGCTATGAGGAAGCCCTTATGTAGTATATATATATCAGTGGTGGTGCCTTTATAAATCATTGAACTGTTGGTGATATATATATATATATATATATATATATATATATATATATGATATACACACATACACAGACATCCCTGGGTTATGAACAGGATAGGGACTGTAGGTTTGTCTTAATTGAATTTGTATGTAAGTCGGAACAGGTATATGTATTAAATGTAACTCCAGTCCAAAATTATTTTTTTTTTCGTTTTCCATAGTGCAGGGAAGGGTTTTTACATCTGTCTTGCTGTATGTGCCCCTGTTTTGAAGATTTCACCCCATGTGCTGCTGTGGCATGCTGGAGCTTGTCATTCCACAGCTACTATCTGCCGTGGAACATGGAACTGCAAGTGCCAGCATGCCCCAGAAGTCTCCGTTTGTAACTAGGGGACAGATGTAAGTCAGAGCGGTGTAAGTCAGGGACTGCCTGTGTTTATATATGTGTGTGTATGTATTATATATATATATATATATATATATATATATATATATATATATATATATATATATATAATTATTTATACACATAAAGGGTTAGCACTAGACAGGTACGTTTTAGGTGGTTTACATATCACTTGTCTAGCACTGTTAAGAGGGATCAAAACTGTAGACAGACTATGAATACTGTCTAGTAGAAGTCAGTATAGGATTTTTTTTTCTGGTCTATGATCTATAGATTTCAAAAAAGGCAAAAAACTAGATACAAACCTAGCCTAAAGCACGTTATTGTAGTAAAAGCATGCAGTTTGTTTTTTTTATCACGAACATTTTTATTGCTTTTATATCAGTGTATACAAAAAGAAATATCAGGGAGTACAATGCACATCTGAAACAGTTTGCAAACATAGTTATCACATTAATTTGCTCAGTACTTCGACTCCCCGAGGGTACACGTACTGTTTGAATTGTAACAATACAATTGGTCATAACAACGTACAAATTAGAAACAATAAAAGAACAATAAAAGTTCCAAGGTGAATTGTATATAAGGAGCCGTAGACCCTTCCCCATCACCACCCCTATCCCAAAGAGCCTATTACTGCCCATGTTATATCTTATCCCCTAGGTGTTATCCCTGGATTAACAACCTTCCCAGAGAGCCAGCCATCTGGTGTTTAAGATACCATGTCGTATCTTTAAAAGATTGCATAAATGTCTGGATGTCTGAATCAGAAAGAAAGGCCTCAATAAAGACCTTCCATATTTTAAAAAATGTTTCCGTGTTTGTTTCCTTATTATGGGTCATGGCCATCAACATATGGTGTTTGACCATCTGAATGACTGAGGTTATGGTGGGTACCTGTGGGGTTAGCCACTCAACAAGAAGGCATCTCTAGCTGCCAATAAGAATTATGTGGGCTATCTTTTTTGCCTTTCCACACCTTGCTTTATCACTTTTCTCGGGATATTTTTAATAATAAATGTAAAAT
>JAODAL010041008.1:0-36322 GCA_025379985.1 Phyllomedusa bahiana
CGCACCCGTGTTCAATTGGTTGTGAAAAGGTTCCTAAAGTCTTCCACAGATCTTCAGAAGTTTCTGAAAATGGCCAGGAAACTGTGTATCACTTATCCTTGTACAAAGCCGGGAACACCCCCTCGAGTTGCAGTGGCGAACGGCTCCCCCAACACCCCTCTGTATGCGATTTTTTCCCCCTTGAATTTCGCCTGACATGTTGGCCCGACTGTATGAACGAGAAAGGCCATTAAAAATTTTTTTGTGTCCGGGGGGGACAGGGTTTACCCCCGGGTTTTAAAAACTTTGATGTAAAGCCAGTGGGGCTCATGGTGAAACCTCCCGTTTGTTGGGCCCATTCGAGGAGGCGACGTTATTTGTCATCCCCAGGACTCGGGATGAATAACGTCATTCACTGCTTTATGTCCTGGAAAAAGAGCTGAAAATCTGTCGGGGCAGGGGACTGGGATGTGGCGATACATCTCGCGGCCCATGGTCCGTGGGGATGAAATGGGGAGGAGGACATTGGAGCAGAAGCAGTGTCGGTGAAATGAGTGGATTTTCTCCCAGGTGACAAAGAGGGGAGAGGAGCACTGGAGGAGGTAGATGGAGAGGAGGAAGACGGGGCAGATGCCCCGCAAGCCCCGGGGCAGTATACATGGAATGGAGGCGGGGGCCCCCGGGGAGTCACTTGTGCAGATGGCCCCAGCATGTGATTTGCCTGGCTAGTGACAGCCGAATAGCCACCCGCCAGAGGGAGTTTTCTGGCTCTCAACCTTTTGGGACCCTCGCTACGGCCCAAAAATGGGACCCTTTTTCCCAGTATTGAGGGGGAGGACAAACTAAAATTATATAGGGAAACCCTCCGTAGTCATTTCCCCCTTTTTGCCTATGTATGGCATCGCCCTCCTCTGACAGGTTTTTCCGGGGGGTTCCTCAGCGCCACGACTACTGAAAACGGCTGTGGAGGAAGGTGGGGGGGGGGGGGGGGGTTTGGAGCAGTACCAGCTCCATCAGCAGCAAAACCTAAGTTGGAGCACTGATGACAGCTTTTTTTCACCCGCCAGTGGAGGGGGCAGTCGCCACAGCCAGGACCGGGAGCATCCCTGAAAAAAAAAGGGTGGTGGCCTACATGGACAGACTCGCCAACCCCCAGTTAGAAGATCCGCTAGATTATGGGCAGCCAAAGGGTTGGGGGGCCGCAATTTTGCCGAGTTTCAGTGGAGAAGCTGTCCTCCGGGCCAGGTAGTTGGCTCAGAGGGGTTTAGTGCGGCGGGGGCCATCGTTCCCCCGGGAGAAACCCGCTTGTCCAAAAGGAAAAATGTGGAACGACTGACCTTTGTCAAGTAAACGGGGTGGATCGGCCAGGTTTCCACACAACAATGCCTTAGGCGTCATTGGGTTAAAAAACCCCTGCCTCCCCCACTATTCTGATCCGCCCCCGCCTGATGCCACAAATTGCTGACAGTTTCCCCATCTGCCTACCACCATCTTTTACCAGGGACTGGTATTTCCCCCCCCTCAACAGTCTGTCTTTGTGCCACTTAGACCCATGCTGTACAGCTTTTGGGCTGGTGCCGTGACACCCCCCATGTGTCATTGTGCCACTCTATGACTCATGCTGTTTCGTGTTCTGGTGCCGTGACATCCCAACTGTGTCATTGTCCCACTCCGGACCTCTATGCTGCTCCCTCCCCTCCACACTGTGTATTTGCCACTCTGGGGCCCTACTATTTTTTGGCCACCTCCAGAATGTGTTGTCCCATTCCCTGCCCTTGCTGTGTTTTGTGACCTCCACTCTGTCTTTGGGCCCACTCTGGGGGTCTCCTGTTTTAGCCACCTCCAGAATGTCAATGTGCCTGCCTGACCCATGGGCTGTGTCTGACTCCACCTGTGTCTTTGTGTATCTGTGGCCTCTACTTTTTTTTAGCCACCTCCAGAATGTCTTGTCCCACTGTCTGACCTCTGCTGCGCTGCTGCTGCCGTAACCCCTCCACACTGTGTCATTGTGCCACTTGGGGTCTACTCCTGTTTTAGCCACCCCAGAATGATTGTGCCCACTGCCTGCCCTCATTTTTGCTGTACCGTGACCTCCACTCTTGTCATTGTGCCACTCTGGGGCCCTTCCTGTTTTACCCAAACCCCCAGAATGTCATTGTCCCACTACCTGACTAGTTGGCTGTTGACCCCACTGTGTCTTTGTCCACTTGTGGCCTAATACTGTTTGCCCATCCAGAATGTCTTGTGCCAGTGTCTGACCTCTGTGCGCTGCGTGCCCTCCACCTGTGTCATTGTGCCACTTTGGCCTAACTGTTTTGCCACCTCCAAATGTCATGTCCCACTTTCTGACCTCATGCTGCGCGCGTAACCTCCACACTGTGTAATTGTGCCACTTTGGGCCTATCTGTTTTTCCACCTCCAAATGTCATTGTGCCCTCTCGCCTCATGCTGTTTTTGGTGCTGCTTTCACCCCCACATCTTCATAAGTTGCCACTGGCTCCAGCTTGTTTTTTTTCCAGCTTTCGCTGACATGATTTTATCAGGAAAAACATTCCCGTTTCAGTTTTTTGGTCAGTTTTGCCCTCTTAAGTCCCCAGGGGAATTTTATAGTGAAGCGTTTTTAAGGCGGGGCGTCATCTGCGTTCAACTAAAACACAACATTGTATGAAGCCCAAAACCCAAGCTCCTCTGCATATTTAAGCAGGGCACAAGTTCTAAGCACCTGCAGGTTTTGCAGCCGGGGAAAAATGTTTTTTAAAACATTCGTGCCGTTAATTCGGAACAAAAAACAAATTTTGTCGGAAAATTCCAAATGCCCAAACCAAATTTTTTGAGAATTCGCCCTCACTAATAAAAATTTAAACGCAAAAAGTATGCCAAAGTGCATGCAGGTGTTTCAACCCAAATTTTTTTTTCTTTTTTTTACAGGTTTGTGTACTGGCTGTCCCTCGTTTTTCCTTGCAATTTGATTGTTTAGCTTTGTTTATATTTCTTATGACGTATACAAACGTTTTCCTTTAACACATGGGCACAAACACTAGGATTTTTTTAAAAGGCAATTGGACAGCATTTAAAAGTTATGGTCAATAACTTTTAATGCAACACCCCGGGTTAAAAAAAATACCCAAGCACACAATGCACAAAAAGCTATTTAAAGTTTAAGGCATTTGGGATTTTGGTGAAAGTTAAAAGGGCGAACTGGGTTTGGGAGTTTTAGCCCCTGAATTGATAAGGGGAGTTGAATAGAGGCTGGCCTTTATTTAAAATTATTCCCCCAAAAGGTTTTTAACATTAATCAAACCAATTTGGGGTCACACCCACATGGAGAAATGCAATAGGGGGGGGGAAGGTAAAGGGGGGGGGGGGGTTTTTAGAAAAAAGACACCATTGGAAGGTGCTGGGAGGCCTATTTGGAGAAAGACGGGTATCTTCTCACACATTTCATACACAAACACTCACAAGGGGTAATGTAAATGCAGATTTTGTTATGCGTTTGCTGCTTCTGTAACTTGTAATGTTAGAATTCTTGGAGGAAAGTAAATAAACCTCTACTTTCTTTTAGAAGAAGTGGTTGTGAGTCCTGCACAATATATATATAATATGATATGTCGCCAGCACGGGGACGCTCCTCTGTGCGAGGACTGTTTGACCGAGGAGAGGCAGCTGCTCGATGAGGTCAGTTCATCGCTATGGGGCCTCTAGAAGCGATGTTGGCTCCAGCACTTTCCTAGGTAAGCCATGTGCTGACGACGGCCCTGTCTGTTATTTTGTCATTATCGAAATATATTTTTTCTACACTATATTTCTTAGTTTTACATTTGTAAAAAAAACATATACTGTAACATATACTTCAACTTGAAAAAGTGCAGCGCCCTGCGTCCTAAACGGAAAGTGTAAAAGCGGACACCATGCCAATGTACATTGCACATCTGTCCACCTATATGAGTCAATGAACATGTTGGCACATCTGTTTTTCTTCCGTCACAATGGATCCGTCATTATTTCAAAAGAACGCGGTTTACACTATGGCTCAGTTTAAGCTTTTTTTTTTTTGGATCCTCCCGACGGAAGGAGAATGGATGTGTTAAGCCATGTTAACACGGTTAAAAAAGGGTTGTATTTTGGGCCGTAATTTTGCCCGAAGTGCGCCAAATTAGGGCCGAAACGGCCATGGGGCCCGCTTCGACTGAGGAAAAGAAAGCCTTTTTTTTCCAAGAGAGCTTAAGGGCTGGACTGTGGGAGGTGAATCAACCCTTGGGAAAAGCCCCCTTTAAAAAGCCGTAATTTGCCAGAAAAATTGACCCAAAGCTGGGAGATGTGTATGAGCCCGCAGACCTGGTTTTCCCATCGATTTTTTAAAACCAGAGGGGGGTAAACACAGATGTGCAGGCAGCCAATCCAAAAGCAGGGGGTGGGGGGCCGGCATTTTTCCTTCTAGGGGGGGTTTCCCAACAGGGTGAATGAAATGTCAAACCACCATCACAGTGGGAGGGGGGTGTTAGGGTGCGAGAATCGACCCGGGGATTCTGACCAAACAGCAAATAGAAAAACGATTTACAAAAATGTCATTCGCAAACCAGTGACAGGGTAATGCAACCCAATTACAAAAATGCTTTTTTTTTCTGTCCCCATAATCTGAGACATGATCTTTGTAACGATAAAACCCCTTTAACTTTATTAGTGCCAAAATATGTTATCTTGCTTCTGACGCTAAAGATACGTGCTTTTTTACGGATTTTGGCGCCAGAATCCACGTGCTTTTTTACCCATTTTGGCGCCAGAATCCACGTGCTTTTTTACCCATTTTGGCGCCAGAATCCACGTGCTTTTTTACCCATTTTGGCGCCAGAATCCACATGCTTTTTTACCCATTTTGGCGCCAGAATCCACGTGCTTTTTTACCTTTTTTGGGCCAAAATTTCACTGCTTTTTTACCCATTTTGGCGCCAGAATCCACATGCATTTTTACCCATTTTGGCGCCAGAATCCACGTGCTTTTTTCCCATTTGGCGCCAAAATTCCACGTCCCTTTTTTACCCTTTTTGGGCCGCAGAACCACGTGCCTTTTTACCCTTTTTGGGCCGCAGAATCCACGTGCTTTTTTTACCCATTTTGCCGACAGAATCCACGTGCTTTTTTTACCCATTTTGCCGCAGAATCCACATGCTTTTTTACCCATTTTGCCGACAGAATCCACGTGCTTTTTTTACCCATTTTGGCCCAAATCCAGGGCTTTTTCCCAAAAATACGTTTTTTTAACCAAAAATATTTTTTTTTATTTTTTTTTTCCCATTTTGTCGCTAAAATACTTTTTACATATTTTGGCTCTTCTAAAGTCATCTTGCTTTTGTAGCTAAAAATATTTTTCTTTTACGTATTATGCTGCTTTTTTTATGGGTTTTGGAACTAAAATAGGTTTTTTTTTTAGGGTTTTTAAATGCTTTTGTTATTTTTTTTCCCAAAATTTTTTTGGCACAAAAAGCCCGTCTTTTTTGTGAAAAAGGGGGAAATGGTTACGCTAAAAAATCTTTTAATAACTTTTTTTTTTTAAGGGCCCAAAATCCGTAAAAAAAATTATTTTGGCCGCCCCAAAACCGGGGACACTTATTGGGCCCCCAAAATCCGTTAAAAAAAAGTATTTTTGGCGACAAATGCGTTTATAACTTTTTTAGCGCCAAAACCCTTTTTAAAAACAAATTTACAAGTTGACAAAAATGCGTAATTGTGCTTTATACCCCCTTTTGGGGGGGCCAGAGTTACACCCAGGGGTTTTAATTTATGCATACTTTTTAAAAAAAAAAACGACTTAAAGAAAAAAAAACACGTGTAAAAAAGTGCCAAAAAACGCAAATCGCAGCAAAATATTGCCATTTTTTCAGTTGTTTTTGACAAGCAGTAGACAGAAAACGGGCATTTGTAGAGACCCAAATACCCAATGACTAGAAACCCCAACCGGTTTTTATTCCATTTTTTTGGGGGAAAAAAAAGGGCCCCAGTGTCCATATTTCCGCAAGGTTTCCTTCATTACAAGATCTTTTCCAGCACTAAGGGTGTTGATTGGAGCCTGGGAGGGCGGCCCCCTAATTAAGTCAAATTGGCTGTTTAGGGCAGTTCCTAAAGGGTCCCCCCTGGATTGCGATACATGAGCACTCCCAAACTTTTGAAAGGGGCTTTATCCAGGGCACTGCACCCAAATTTTCTTTTTAGTTTTTTAGGTAAATTTTTTTATATGACGCCATGTTTATGTGGAAATTGTACCGGTGTTGTGTTTTGGACATAGCCCCCAAATTTTTTTTTTTGGGGCCCTTTTATGTATTTTTTGTAGGGCCCGGCCAGGTTTGTGTGGATTTTATTGGTGGTGCATGAGCACTCCCTTTTTTGTTGGGTTTGGTTCCCGCATTGCACCCCTTTTTTCTTGTAGTTTTTTTTAGGTAAAATTTGGTAATGGCAGCCTTTGTTTATGTAGATTTCAAATTGGTGATATTTAAAATTGTTAGCCTCAAATGTATGATCAGCCTTTGATTGTGATGTTTTGCCTCCCACACCTTTTTTATGGGGTTTTTTTTAGACCACTGCAGCCCCTTTTTTTTAGCTTTTTTTTTTTTTTTATATGGGAGCCATGTTTGTGTGGACTTCTTTTTGGTGGGCCCTGAGCAATTTCCCCACCCTTTTTTATGGGTTTTAAGGGCAGGCCCGCAGCCTTTTTTTTTGTGATTTTTTTGGTTTACTTTATATTTGGGCCCGCTGTTTTTGTAGACTTTTTATGGGGGTTGGAAAATGAAAAAAGTTACCCTTATTGTTTGTTTAGCCTTGATTGCTGATGGGATGTTTCATCCACTTTTTTTGTATTTCTTTATTTTTGAGCACTGCAGCCCCCTTTTTTGTTCTTTTTAGGTTTTCTTTATAACGGGAGGGCCCTGTTTATGTAAAATTTAAATTTATGAATTGAAACAGTTTGCCTCTATTGTTATGGGTTCCCCCTTTGATTGGTCAATGGATATAAAAAGGGAAATGAGGGGTTTTGTTTTCTCCCCCTTTTTAAAATTTGGGGTAGTCAATTTATGGGGCCACACAGGTCCCCCAGAGGGAAAACTTTGTGAAACTTGGGTGGGGGGTTTGTTCATACTTTGGGAGCCGTAAGGTAATGAGATTGGGGTTTGGTTGTTCATGGTTTTTCTATGGGGTAATAGTTGAAAAAATATGTGGTTTTGGGGTTTTATATTTTGTGTCGCTTGATTTTCATTTCCTGGTTAATATTCCCCCCCTTTCTATTGAACGTGGTTTGATAAGTGGGTATCATGAAAAAGTCTCATTAAAAAATTTCATTTTGTTTTTTTTAAATGAAATCTGCACCCTCCCTATCTGTTTTATTGGGGGTTTTTGTTTTAACCCTGTTCAGTTACTAATTGGTGTGTTTTTAAATATTTTCACTTTTTATGTATTTAATAAAGGTAATTATTTTTAGTCACTATTTGTTTTGTGTAGTGGCTCCCTAATTAAGTATAATTGGCTGCTTCAGGGCAGATCAACTGCAGGTGATAGAGTCAAGGCTGTATTCAGGTTTTGGAGGGAAAGTTGGAAAGGGGGGGGCTTTGGCAATGTTTAAATGAAACTTGTGGGGGGATTTGGGTTTGGGCCCCCCCCATGTGCCCACAACCCGGCTCCCGGGTTGTGGGTTGGCGGGCCTGTTTCTGTCGGGATTCAGTGTGTACACTAGAGAGGAGTTCTGTTACAATGTTTTTATTAGTACAGATCGGCTTCCATACTTTCTCCATTATAATAGACGGAATAAGCTTTCAGGAAGTGTCCAGGGTTGTTCCATAGGGGAAGTGATGTTTCCCCCCGTCACGCAGTGACCCCGCTGTCTGTGTCCTTTGTGGGGGAAAAAGGGGGCATGTGGGGGCCCGGGTTTTCTGTTTGGGGGGAAAAATTTAGTGTGATAAGACAGTCTTATTGATCCAGCTCTCATAAACAAGGTCCTGAGAATACGAAGGGTATGTTCACACTGTGTGATTGTGGACATACTCCAGAAACATAAATTTTTTTCTGTAATTTAAACCGGGGGTTTGGCCACATTTTTTGGGAGTTTCATAGCTCTCATTGAGTGCTATGATTTTATAGCATATTCCCCAACACGTACCATGTGGTGGGAGGAAAAAGTGACATACACACCGGGGAAAGTGAATGGGGACTGGCACAGGGCGCTTTAGAAGTGTGTGTAATAAATATATGGGATGCTGCCTAGAGATGGGAGGAAGCTATTCACACCAAGCTTTTCTAGCAGTTTTGATGCATATTTTTTCCCCTCTTGTAGGTATGTAAAGGTGATGCCTTTACCCCGGGGAAAATGTGAAAAAACCTTTCGTATTTCCACTTCCTTTACGACCGGGGAATTTCACATGACTTTAAGTCTTTTAAAAGGGGTGGTAAGCCCATGTGTGTTCATCACCCTTTGAATATGGTTTAAAAATAGTATTTTAACAATGTTCCCAAAAAATGCCCCCCCCATTATCATGGGGGGGAAAGGCAAAATGGTTCATAATTCCCCCATTATGAATCTGTGTCTTTGTGTGGTGGTGCAGGGGTGGTAGAGGGTATTGGTGCAAGACTGCTTCTTTTGGTTATATCTTAGTTCACTATTAAGCAGTGGACTGTTTAGAATACTAGTTGAATGTTGGTTCCCAAAGCAAGACTGCTTTTCTTGGTTATAGTTCACTAGTTAATAGTTCAGTGTCTAGAATGGGCATTTTGGATGGTTCCCAAAGCTGCCCCTTCCATTATCACTGAAGGCAAAATGGTTCATAATTCCCCCATTATCAATCTGTGCCTTTGTGTGGTGGTAGAGGGTATTGGTGCAAGACTACTTCTTTTGGTTATATCTTAGTTCACTATTAAGCAGTGGACTGTTTAGAATACTAGTTGAATGTTGGTTCTCAAAGCAAGACTGCTTTTCTTGGTTATAGTTCACTAGTTAATAGTTCAGTGTCTAGAATAGGAGTTAGATGGTTCCCAAAGCTGCCCCTTCCATTATCACTACGAAGGCAAAATGGTTCATAATTCCCCCATTATGAATCTGCCTTTGTGTGGTGGTGCAAGGGGTGGTAGAGGGTATTGGTGCAAGACTGTTTCTTTTGGTGATATCTTCACTATTAAGCAGTGGACTGTTTAGAATACTAGTTGAATGTTCGTTCCCAAAGCAAGACTGCTTTCCTTGGTTATAGTTCACTAGTTAATAGTTTAGTGTCTAGAATAGCAGTTGGATGGTTCCCAAAGCTGCCCCTTCCATTATCACTGTGAAGGTATAATGGTTCATAATTCCCCCATTATGAATCTGTGCCTTTGTGTGGTGGTG
Organism: Phyllomedusa bahiana; assembly: GCA_025379985.1. Taxonomy (NCBI): domain Eukaryota; kingdom Metazoa; phylum Chordata; class Amphibia; order Anura; family Hylidae; genus Phyllomedusa; species Phyllomedusa bahiana. The sequence goes on from JAODAL010041008.1 coordinate 9,332, forward strand.
CAGGGGTGGTAGAGGGTATTGGTGCAAGACTGCTTCTTTTGGTTATATCTTAGTTCATTATTAAGCAATGGACTGTTTAGAATAGTAGCTGAATGTTGGTTCCCAAAGCAAGACTGCTTTTCTTGGTTATAGTTCACTACTTAATAGTTGAGTGTCTAGAATAGCAGTTGGCCGGATCCCAAAGCTGCCCCTTCCATTATCACTGCAACGGTGTAAGGGTTCATAATTCCCCCATTATGAATCTGTGCCTTTGTGTGGTGGTGCAGGGGGTGGTAGAGGGTATTGGTGCAAGACTGCTTCTTTTGGTTATCTTAGTTCACTATTAAGCAGTGGACTGTTTAGAATTAGTTGAATGTGGTTCCCAAAGCAAGACTGCTTTCTTGGTTATAGTTCACTGCTTAATAGTTGAGTGTCTAGAATAGCAGTTGACCGCTGGTTCCCAAAGCTTCCCCTTCCATTATCACTGCAAAGGCGTAAGGATTCATAATCCCCCCATTATGGTTCTGTGCCTTTGTGTGGTGGAGCAGGGGGTAGTAGAGGGTATTGGTGCAAGATGCTTTTTCTTTCATGTTCAGGTATGTAATGCATTGCGGTTCCCAAGCTCCTTCATTATCAGAAGGTGAAGGTTCATAATCCCCTCATTATGAATCCCACCTCATGCGTGGTTCGTGGTGGGATTGGGGGACTGCTTTTTAGTCCTTTGTCATGAGCAGCATATTGAGGTTCACTTCATTTTTGCAGGTTCTTGCTGACTTTCAAGATCTTGGCATCTCAACGATTTCTGTTCTGCATGATCACCAACCACTTCAGATATGAACAACACATGGCGTCCTGGCTGTACTGGGTTCTCTGGTTTAGAGATATTAAGGTGACTTTCTGGGATGTTAGCCTATCTGTTTTAGATTGGTGTGGGCTCAACTTTCAGCATCTCCACTGACCAGCTACTTGAGAAAGCCACGGGTGAGAGCTGCAACCTATTCTTAATTAGGCGAAGCTTAGCACGTTATGCAGCGGATGTGCCTGGTACGAAATTGCTCTGACCCAGTTAATGAATGTGACTGAGTTGCAATACCAAGGCCAACTGCTACAGAATGTACACAGGGCCAGGTTTGCTGGGTCCTTGGGTGACAGTCATAGTGTGCACCTTTATGCTGCATACCCTTTATAAAAATTCTGTCTCCATGGTGGTCCAGTAGCAAAATCTGCATGTTACATACTGTAATTTGCAAAATTCCATTCATGTGTTGTATTGTAAAATATTGATTTGAGGCAGAACCCAGAGTGCAAATCGGCTAATACATTTACGCTTCAATTTCTTTTACTACCCAGCATATAATGGCTTAGGTGCGTTTTTTTTTTTTTTTTTGTAGACTTTCTTTTGCTCTACCTATAATAAACCGGCATGTAGAGAAATATCTATGTACCAGGACATTGTCTGAAGAAGACTTAAAGAGAATCTGTCAGGTGGTTTATGCTACCCTGTCTGAGAGCAGGATATGATGGAGGGAGAGAAGCTGAGCTCTGTGATATGTAGATTTCTATGGTTTGGAGAAGGATTTCTAGTTAAAAAAAAAAAATACTGACCAGACTCCATAGGAGTCCTGTGTACCCTGCCCACATACAGTGAGGGACCGCTTTCCCTGTATCAGAGTATGTACGGAGCTAACTGTCAATTGCTTATGTGGGTGAGGTCAGCAGGAAAATTACAGGGGTGCTCTGATTGGTTGCTATGGGCAACAAAGTGAGTTTTAGATCTAGACTGTTTTCATACATGTGGCCCTTAGTTTCACAGATTTTCTCAGCTCATATCAACCTATATATCAGAGCTCAGCTTCTCTCCTTCTGTCACAACCTGCTCTGAAGGGAAGGATCCACTTGACTGGTTTCTTTAATGGTTTGTCAGATAAAACCCTTTGAAACAAGGGGAGTCTGATTCTCATGTCAGCCAGATACCTCGCTGCAAAAGTGAAAATGCACACAAACCATATGGGGGAAAGGATACAAAGGTGTAAAGCCTGTTCTGTTTCACATGTAAAAGTGGCAAGGCCATAAATCTCACTACAAAATCACAGCATTTTGTGGTAAAGCAGTTTCTTATAGTGTCCCGTAGCTAAACCTTCACTTGAGGGGGAGGCACAGGACACGGGGATCTTGGTTTTGGTTTATCTTTGAACCTCCAATATGCACAATGCTCCCCTGATCATGTGACATTGTAGTGAACCCATTTTTGTGTAAAGGGTCTTCAAACAACTGCACCACACCTGTCCAAGTGCTGCAACAGGTATTGTGGCTCAGCCGTATTCAATAGAGCAGAGCGGCAATTCCTCAATACAAATGTATAATGGTGGAAAAACATGGCCGAATCCTTGTCTAAAATTAAACCCCTGGATTCATTTTTATATCTTTCCTTTTAGCAAGGACGTGTGATGCCTCCTGGACACAGATTCCTGAAGGGTAACAAACTCTGGCCTCTGGCACTTTCTACCAGATCCTGTGCTGCAACTAGAAGAGCTTTTCATCGAATGGTAAGTTCTTGTCTTTAGAACTTGCCTCTTATTTATAAGCCCCTATATTTCTATCTGGCCTTGGATGGGGTTTCTGACCCCTCCTCAAGGCTCTGCCCCAATTCGGGCTATTTTTGTCACACTGCATTACTGTGATAATGGGGGGGGTTGTCACTTTAATGCCGTGATAGAAATCGCTCTAGTATTAGCTACTTGCACATGATCCGCTGCGTTGGTAATGGGGGGGTTATTAATGTAACGCCATGTGAGAGTAGCTTTAATTAGTTTACCCCAATTTCACTTTCTTGGCTCTTTTTGTCATGGTAGTGGTGTGATAATGGGGGGGTTATCACATTAATGCTGTGGTGAAAATGGCTCTCCATAGGCTTAATACTAGCATTTCTAGATTAATAACCAATTCTAAGAAAACCCGAATTCATCCTATAACTCCATAGTGAACTTGCCGTCCCATACCTGGTACTGGCAGGATAGGTAGAGGCTACTTGTGCATGATTTTTTGTGTTCGTAATGGGGGGTTATTAGTGGGGTGCTGTGAGTAGCTTTAATTTACCCAAATTCCACTCACACTATTTTGGCTCTTTTCCTCATGGTAGTGGTGTGATAATGGGGGGGTTATCACATTAATGCTATGGTGAAAATGGCTCTCCCTAGGACTAATACTAGCAGGTCTAGATAAATAACCAATTCTAAGAAAACCCGAATTCACCCTATAACTCTATAGTGAACTTGTCATTACATCCTTAGTCCTGGCAGCATAGGTAGAGGCTACTTGTGCATCATCCCATGCATTAGTAATGGAGGGTTATTAGTGGGGGTGAGTAGCTTTAATTTACCCTAATTCCTTTCACACTTTTTAGGCTCTTTTTGTCATGGTAGTGGTGTGATAATGGGGGGGTTATCACATTAATGCTGTGGTGAAAATGGCTCTCCATAGGACTAATACTAGCAGGTCTAGACTAATAAACTTAGGGAAAAAAAATAATATCCCTACAACTCCACAGTGAATTTGTCCTTAGTCTTGATGGAATAGGTAGCAAATGCTTCAGCATGATTTGTTGCATTGAGAATAAAGTGGTGAATAGGGGTGGGGGGAACAGGATTACAACTACTCTCACTATGTGAAATTGTTGTAATCCTATATAATATTGATGCCGTTTATTAAGAAGCATCTATAGAATAGTAAGTCTACAGTAGTAACTGAATCCCATGTACACATCACTAGAAAAAAGGTAATCCATGGCCTGGTCAGATCTTTTAAACACTGATTCAATGTCTGCTGGATTTCTCCTGCTTAGGTCTGTCTGGATATGAATGAAGTGTTATCCCTCAGGTAAGTCCTCTATGTGGCATTTAGTCAAAAAGAAATCCACCTCCACACCGAGGATTTGTGGTATTTAGATTTTGTGCCGGCTACCACTTAATTTGCCAGGACTTGTTGCTGTTTTGTCAAGATTTGCCTGCTGCTATTTCTTCTATGGTGCTTTATGCCTACTGCCGTCTCCTTTTCTCTATCTGCTGCTCTTCTTTGTCGTGATTTCTGCTGTAGTGAATGGGGCCTACGGCCATTTCCATTGTGGTGATCTGTGCCTGCCTCCATTTATGCTATTTTCTCTTGTCTGCTGCTATTCATGCATGTTGTGACTTGGCCTACCACCATCTATGCTGCAGTTTTTGTCATGATTTGTGCCCAACGCCATACATAGCTGTAATGACTTGTGCCTGTCAATGATGTGGGGAAACGTGATTTCCGCCATCTATGCTGTTGACTCGTGCCCAGTGCCGTTTATGCATGATTTGCGCCTGCTGTATTTTCTATCTGCTGCAGTTTGTCGTGGCTTTGAACCCGCTGCTGTTTGCTGCTTAAAAAGCTGGTAAGTCCATGTATGTTCATCACTGTTAAAATATTGTTGTAGCAGCTGAACACAGGTTCCCAAAGCTGCCCCTTCTGTTGTCACTGCGGAGGCAATGGTTCATAATTTCTCTACTTATGAATCTTTGTGTGGTGGTGCAGGGTATCGGTGGGAAACTGCTTTATTTTTAGTCCTTTATCATGAGCAGCATATTGAGGTTTACTTCGTTTTTGCAGGTTCTTGCTGACTTTCAAGATCAACAATTTCTGTTTTGCATGATCACCAACCACTCCAGGTATGAACAGCACATGGAGTCCTGGCTGTACTGGGTTCTCCAGTTTAGAGATATTAAGGTAATTTTCTGGGATATTGGCATTTAAGACAAAAAATCCACACAAACCATATGGGGGGAAAAAGGATACAAAGGTACAGCCTGTTCTGTTTCACATGTAAAAGTGTCAAGGCCATAAATCTCACTAAAAAATCACAGCATTTTGTGGTAAAGCAGTTTCTTATAGTGTCCCGTAGCTAAACCTTCACTTGAGGGGGAGGCACAGGACACGGGGATCTTGGTTTTGGTTTATCTTTGAACCTCCAATATGCACAATGCTCCCCTGATCATGTGACATTGTAGTGAACCCATTTTTGAGTAAAGGGTCTTCAAACAACTGCACCACACCTGTCCAAGTGCTGCAACAGGTATTGTGGCTCAGCCGTATTCAATAGAGCAGAGAGGCAATCCTCAATTCAAATGTTTAATAGTGGAAAAACATAGCCGACTCCTTGTCTAAGATCAAACCTCTGGATTCATTTTTATACCTTTCCTTTTAGCAAGGACGTGTGATGCCTCCTGGACACAGATTCCTGAAGGGTAACAAACTCTGGCCTCTGGCACTTTCTACCAGATCCTGTGCTGCAACTAGAAGAGCTTTTCATCGAATGGTAAGTTCTTGTCTTTAGAACTTGCCTCTTATTTATAATCCTCTATTCTTCTGGCCTTAGCTGGGGTTTCTGACCCTCCTCAAGGCTCTGCCCCAATTCGGGCTATTTTTGTCACACTGCATTACTGTGATAATGGGGGGGTTGTCACTTTAATGCCGTGATAGAAATTGCTCTAGTATTAGCTACTTGCACATGATCCGTTGCGTTGGTAATGGGGGGGTTATTAATGTAACGCCATGTGAGAGTAACTTTTATTAGTTTACCCCAATTCCACTCACACTTTTTTGGCTCTTTTGTCATGGTAGTGGTGTGATAATGGGGGGGTTATCACATTAATACTGTGGTGAAAATGGCTCCCCATAGGCTTAATATTAGCATTTCTAGATTAATACCAGATTCTAGGAAAATTCAAATTCACCCTATAACCACATAGTGAACTTGCTGTCCCATCCTTGGTTCTGGCAGGATAGGTAGCGACTATTTGCGCATGATTTGTTGTGTTAGTAATGAGGAGTTATTAATGGGGTGTGAGTAGATTTAATTTACCCCATTTCCTTTCACACTTTTTTGGCTCTTTTTGTCATGGTAGTGGTGTGATAATGGGGGGGGGTTATCACATTAATGCTGTGGTGAAAATGGCTCTCCCTAGGAATATTAGCATGTCCAGATTCATAACCAGTATTAGCATGATGAGATAGGTAGAGGCTACTTGCGCATGATCCGTTGCTTTGGTAATGGGAGGTTATTAATGCAACGCCATGTGAGAGTAGCTTTAATTAATTCACCCCAATTTCACTTTCTTGGCTCTTTTTGTCATGGTAGTGGTGTGATAATGGGGGGGTTATCACATTAATACTGTGGTGAAAATGGCTCTCCATAGGACTAATACTAGCAGGTCTAGACTAATAACCAATTCTAAGAAAACCCGAATTCACCCTATAACTCCATAGTGAACTTGTCGTTCCATCCCTGGTCCTGGCAGGATAGGTAGAGGCTACTTGTGCATCATCAGATGCATTAGTGGGGGTGAGTAGCTACTGTGTGAGTAGCTTTAATTTACCCGAATTCCTTTCACACTTTTTAGGCTCTTTTCCTCATGGTAGTGGTGTGATAATGGGGGGGTTATCACATTAATGCTGTGGTGAAAATGGCTCTCCCTAGGACTAATCCTCGAAGGTCTAGACTAATAACCTAAGGGAAAAACCTACTCCTACTACAACTCCACAGTGAACTTGTCCTTAGTACTGATGGGATAGGTAGCGGATGCTTGCGAATGATTTGTTACATAGGGAGTAAAGTGGTGAATAGGGGTGGGGTTGAACAGGATTACAACTACTCTCACTATGTGATTGGTTGGAATCCTATATAATAAGATATTGATGCCGTTTATTACGAAGCATCTATAGAATAGTAAAAGGTGTCTACAGTAGTAACTGTGAATCCCATGTACACATCACTAGAACTAGAAAAAAGGGAATCCATGGCCTGGTCTGATCTTTTAAACCCTGATTCAATGTCTGCTGGATTTCTCCTGCTTAGGTCTGTCTGGATATGAAGTGTTATCCCTCAGGTAAGTCCTCTATGTGGCATTTAGTCAAAAAGAAATCCACCTCCACACCGAGGATTTGTAGTATTATTTAGATTTTGTGCCGGCTACCACTTAATTTGCCAGGACTGTTGCGGTTTTGTCAGAATTTGCCTGCTGCTATTTATTCTATGGTGCTTTATGCCTACTGCCGCCTCCTTTTCTGTCTGCTGCTATTTGTCGTGACTTCTGCTACCGTTTACGCTGTAATGAATTGTGCCTATTGTCGTTTACATTCTGGTGATCTGTGCCTGCCTCCATTTATGCTATTTTCTCTTGTCTGCTGCTATTCATGCATGTTGTGACTTGGTCTGCCACCATCTATGCTGCAGTTTTTGTCATGATTTGTGCCCAACGCTGTTTATAGCTGTAATGACTTGAGCCTGTCAATGTTTAAGCTGTGGTGAAATGTATTTATGCTGTTTGTGACTCATTCCCAATGTGGTTTATGCATGATTTGGGCCTGCTGTATTTTCTATCTGCTGCAGATTGTCCTGGCTTTGTGCCTGCTGCCGTTTGATGCTTAAAAAGATGGGTAAGTCCATGTATGTGCCTCCCTCTCCATTCCACTCATACTTTTTAGGCTCTTTTTGTCATGGTAGTGGTGTTATATTGGGGGTTTATCACATTATTGCTTTGGTCAAAAGGGCTATCAATAGGAATAATACTAGCAGGTCTAGACAAATAACCTAATATAAAAAACGACTCTCCCTACAACTCCACAGTGAACTTGTCCTTAGTACTGATGGGATAGGTAGCGGATGCTTGAGCATGATTTGTTGCATTGGGAATGGGGGAGTTATACATGTGGGGCCGTGTGAGAGTAGTTGGAATCCTATATAATATGATATTGATGCAGTTCATTACTAAACATCATTAGAATAGTTAAAGGGGTTTATTGTGGTAACTGTGAATCCCATGTACACATCACCAGAACTAGAAAAAGGTAATCCATGGCCTGGTCCGATCTTTTAAACCCTGATTCAATGTCTGCTGGATTTCTCCTGCTTAGGTCTGTCTGGATATGAAATGTTCTCCCTCAGGTAAGTGCTCTCTGTGGCTTTTAGTCCAAAAGAAATCCACCTCCACACCGAGGATTTGTGGTATTTAGATTTTGTGCCGGCTACCACTTAATTTGCCAGGACTTGTTGCTATTTTGTCAAGATTTGCCTGCTGCTATTTATTCTATGGTGGATTATGCCTACTGCCGTCTATTTTTCTCTATCTGCTGCTGTGTTTTGTTCTGATTTCTGCTGCTGTTTATGCTGTAGTGAATGGGGCCTACGGCCATTTCCATTGTGGTGATCTGTGCCTGCCTCCATTTATGCTATTTTCTCTTGTCTGCTGCTATTCATGTATGTTGTGACTTGGCCTGCCACCATTTATGCTGCAGTTTGTCATGATTTGTGCCCAATGCCATTTATAACGACTTGTGACTGGCAGTGTTTAAGCTGTGTTGAAATGTGATTTCCATCATCTATGCTGCTGTGACTGGTGCTAAACACTTTTATGCATGATTTGCGCCTGCTGTATTTTCTACCTGCTGCCGTTTTGTGCTTTTCATTGTTGTGCCTGCTATTTAACCAACCGCTCTCCTACTGCCATCTCTAGTTCTACAGGTTGGCATTTTAATGTATATGGAAAGCTAGTTCTCTAACTTAGTTTATTCTCTTGTAGGTAGGAACGTGGATTCTGCTGCCTGGTGAGGATATTAAGAAATCTCCCCTCATTTGCTTCTGCATTAGCTTTGACCTCTTGTCCCAATAAAATGGTAAGTTTATTTGTTGTGAGATGGTCTTGGCTTCTATCTTGAATACAGGGCATTACCTATAGAGGCAGCTATAATGTGCACCAGTTCCCCCACTATTACTTTCCCAGTAGCCCAGCTTTATAAAGGTGATTATTTTCCTGATAAAACTTTATCCAGTATGATAGTAGAAGCTCTAACTTATGGATTAAATGTTAGAAAAAGCCGCACCAGTAACATCAATTACTTTGCTGGTTTTATGTTTTCAGCAACATTCCTGCTCCACTGGGGGTTTTGTCGGCTAAAACCCTCAACAAGGAAGCCTGTGGTTCAAGGTTAGGCTGGGTTTGTGTTGTAGTTTTTACCACAAAGCCAATTACCACGTGGCAAAACTGCATCCATTTGATAATGAATTGCTGCAGTTTTGCCTTGTGGCTATTAGCCGTGTGGTGTTTCAAAGTTAAAGCCTTAAAGGGGATTTTCAGGAGTTTGAAGATTTCATAAAACATTTTAAACTGCATTTATATTGAAAATTGATGATCTTCTAATACTTTCCTGTATCTCTTTTTTTTTTTTTGGGTCTTTATTCATCTATTAGCAGATGCACCTTTTTGCTGTGGGAGTGTCAGTAGCTATTTATCTGTTATTCCCCACTTGCAATGCAATTACAATATAGGGCTTCTCTGAGCAAGAATTCTAGATCTTAGACTTAATCACAAAATCCATCTGTGACATGTATGGTAGTAAATACTTGTTTCTAGTTGTTCTGGGGCGTCTTGTTACAGCTGTGATGTTTCTGTTCCTTATCGATTTATTACTAAATCCAGGTGTTACCAGTTTCTAAATGGACAATGTCAGAATGGGAAGGACACAAATTGGTAAGGGAGCTTTCACACAGCGCAGTTTTAACTGTGCTCTAATTAACTGGATTATTACCAGTTGGCTTTTATCACTTAAACGGTTTGGAAAGTGAGTAATCAATTAGTGTTTGTAATCCACAAGATGTCAGACAGTCATTGATTACTTGAGACACCTTTCTGAACAATTTAGACAACGGAAAGAAGCTTCCTGGTAATAAGGGGGCACCAAAACTGTGCTGTGTGAAAGCACCTGAAGGTCATGTGCACATGGTGTGTTCGCTATGCTTTTGGATCTGCGTTTCAGACCCTACACAGACCCAAACACGCATCTAACAATGCGCAGTGTGATTTATATTGCTTTCACTGTAAAACATGCGTCGGAGTTGAGAAGTCTGATCGCCGATGCGTGTTTTACATGCATCTTTCAGATCCATTCGAAGAATTGACGTCAGTACGTGATCGTTTTGATGCAGCAGATGCCCTATTTAAAACTATAGGGTGTGTTTCTGCTGCAGCAAAAAACGCATCCAAATCCGTACCTGCATTTTGGATGTGTTTTATGCAGCGCTTTTGAATGCATTTTTTTCAGATCAAAAATGTATTGAACACGCCGTGTGAACAGACCCTAATGCTGACTGATTCACTAAACCTCTAGAAAGCGAAGCCATAACACAGTTACAAGTGAAGATCTCCAGAATTGTTTTCAGAAGGAGCACAGGTGTTTACTAGAACAGACCGATCTGGAGTGGCCACAAGTCCACTTAAACCCCTTAAAGGGGTTGTCTCACTACAAGGATTACTTTTTATATTAAAGATCTTGCAAAAACAAGTTGCTTTGCAATATATGTTCATTAACCGTATCCTACCTATTCTGAGATATCCCCTCTTGTATGGGTGGCATCAGCTCCTCAGGTCGCTATAGCTACAGACATGTTTGATCTTTCCTGATCGGCTGTCAGCACTGGATGCTATAGCTACAGACCTGTGTTCTACAGTATAGGAAATGAAAATGAACTCTACAACAAATCCACTCCAAAATCTGCTCCGTATATTGTGGATTTGTTGCCGTTAATGGCATTGCCTTTCCACTGAGGCAATTTGCAGAGTTTCTGTCCTTTGTGCAGGGCCCCTTATAGTTTCAGAGCTGCCATGTACCCCTTCTGTTTCCTAACCTTACTTGTTCTATTGTCTTTTTCCAGAAGTATATGGTGTACAATGCGGGCAAATCAAGAATTCATCTCAGGCTTGAAGCATCTAGAAGATCAACAAGGGGCGAGGCTGCTGAAACGTCCATTGAGCAGAAGAGAAGGGATTACCAACGTTGTTAACAGACTTGTATGTTGGCAGAGTCTAGACAGTTACTATTGGTTCCACTTCCTACCAGCCACATGTACTTAGATACAAGAGAAGAAAGTTAAGCATGGCTTAATGGCAAAGCCCAAATTACGCTGCTCTAACCCTCCTATCTGCAGTGCCCAAAGTGCCACCAACCTGGCGCTGAAAATGCCAAGAGGTTGTCACTAATTGTTCTGTCAGCCGCATGTTTTCTTCCTCTGTACAGAATACACTTAATAAAGGTTTTATTTTTCATGACATGTTGCCGTCTGGTTTTTCCTTTTCACTTTTATGACTTCAAAACTTTCAAGATGCATCAAATCTTTTAGTTCTAATAGTGTTAGACGCTGGGCTAAAAGCAGTGCAGTGTTGGCCCTCTTACTATTGCTGTTTAAAATGGAATTGCTGCAGTTCTAGACTTGTCTAACTTTTAGGCCAGTTTTCGTTTTGCTTTCTATGCCAGAATTGTGGTGCAGATTTCGGCTCCGTGTTATAGATTGCAGCCATAGCTAGCTCCAGAGAGACCACATCCACCTGTCATGCAGGAAGTATCTTAAGCCCATAAGAAATGTATCTGGGAAATGCTGCACCAAAATTGCACCGCTTTTTGGCATATTTGAAGACCCTTCTGGTGCAACCACATCGGTAAAGCTTCTGGCAAGGCCCATCATAGGATTTGTACAGTAGTTTCTACAATCACCCTGTAGAGTAAAAGGGAGGTTTAGACCCACATACAATGATTTGGTTCGAGAAGATGTTTCTTACACATGGGCCGGGCTGCTCCTGTACGGGGCCAGCAGCAAGCAGGCCACTTAATTCACATCACAGAATAGAGCTCGGCACATCTGAGTGCCGAGCTATCCACAGGACCCGGCCACCTTCCAGCGAGAGGCTGCGCCGCTGTTCGGAGGGGGCCCATGCTCCAGGGCACAGCTACACTCTGCCTCAGGAAGTTGCTACTTATATCCCTGCGCTGTAGCTGGGCCCCCCTCCTCTGTCTGTGGGCGGGATGCAGAACAAAGTGAATCCGTGACGCCCTGCCCCTCGGGGTGGGCCTCACAAATACAAATTGCTTCGCATCCCACCACTGGGCAGTACAGTGCGGCATGGATAGAGAGAGGAGGTCCCGGCTCCGGTTACAGCGCAGGAAATGCAAGTACGACAAGCATGTCTGTGCACAATGGCAGTGCAGTTGTAACCGGGAGCCGGACCCCCTCTCAGTAGTGCTCCTTGCCCTCTCCTCCCCCCAAGCCCTGCTAGCTGTGTGGGGAGCCCCCCTGCTCTCCCAGGCCGTGTAGGTGAGAGGGCCCCTTGCTCCCCCTGGCCGTGTGTTGGTGAAAGGGCCCCCACTGGGCCGTGTGTTGGTGAGGGCCCCCTGCTCCTCTGGGCCGTGTGTGGGTGAGAGGGCCCCCTGCTCACCAGGGCTGTGTGGGGGGTGGGGGCCCTCTCACCAACAAACGGCCCAGGGAGTCCACTTAAGGTATGTTCACACTGCTTAAAATGCCACACATTTCATTGCGCATTTCGTTGCGTATTGCGCTTTATACGCAGCAAAATGCATGCCACAATTCCGGATAAATAAATTTTTTTTTTTTTCCCCCCCCCCCCAATTTGTGCATCCGCTGCAAACTATGAATTAAAACTGGTTTGTGGGGGGGGGCATAACAAATAGGGGGGGGAGAAATTTTGACACTTGTTGTCAATTGTTAGCGTGCACCTCAAAAAAAAAAAAAAAAAACCCCACCCCCCCCCTCTCCCTTTGCCATTTTACAAATAAGAGAAAATAAAATAATAAAATTGTTCCCCATATTTGGTGTAAAAAATAGAATAAAATTTATCAGTTATATTGTCCAGACTGGGAAATGATGAGCATGGGGAAAGGGGTGGGGCTATGTCAGTGATTGGGTGGTGCCTAGGAAGGGGCGTGTTTGGGGCGAGACATGGAAAGTGGGCCCAGACACTTTGGCTGTATGGGGCCTCCATTTTTATTGGCAGTCCTGCACATGGGGCAGGCAATAAGCCTTTGCAGAGAGATTGATCGTGTTAAATACAATTATAGCTCAATGTATGATCTTAAATTGAGTATCTAGATCTTTCAACCAGTGACTCCAGTATTTGTCGGGGTGCGGGTCTAAGAGCACAGGGTGTAACTGCTGATTTTAGTCCTGATGTTTTGGTCTGGCAAGTGACTGACAACCCCCTTTCTTGTACAGACTGCCACCAGCTCCCCCACACACTCCTTTTATACAGACTGCTTTATAGGTAACACATGACCAGCAGCTGAATAGGCCTGCCTAACTTCTACTAAACTGCTGCTGCTTCAGGGTAACCCTCTGGCTGCTCCTCCTGGCAGAGGCTTGGTGATGCACATATGTATAGCTCTTTCTACAAGCCACAGAAATGTGATGTCATTATGGTTACATTCATTACCATAGTTTAACTTTTCCTCTGTCCCAGCGATGCAGCTACAGTTTGAAGCGGTTCCACTGCCAAAGGTGCTTCCTTTGCACTATGGTCATTTACAGGCAGTTCCCTGTAAAGGTTTTTCTTTTTCACCTGCTTGTCACTGATTTATATAAAACTATACTTGATGTAAGTAAGTTGGCCAGCAATATCACTGTACACGAACATTTCTTTTGCATCTACTTCAGATTGCCAGGATCTTGGTGTTTGATACTGATTCTCACTAGTGATGAGCGGTTCAGCCAATAATCTGCTTCGAGTCGATTCCAGATTTTGGGGAATCATCTCCCCTATTTTCGATCCTCGATTGCGATTAATCTCCGATTCCCATTGAAGTCTATGGGAGAGGAACAGCAGGTTCATTTTTACATCCGACCAGGTGAGGAGAAGCTGGAATTAACATCCACAACAGTAAACTGTATACGTGGTACATCTTAGTCAAGACAATTCGGCTACAAGAGTCACAGAAAAAAATTCACAGGCTAAAATAATTCATTCTGTTCAATGGCTAACCGAAAACATGAGGACAGCATAGCCGCAGCAGGTACAGCGTTAGCAACTGCTACGGGGCCCCTTTGACACAAAGCAAGACAGTGGTATTGGAAATGGCACATGGTAACTGGCAGGAGACCCCTATAACTTTTTCCACAAGGGACCAACAACATGTCATATATGTGGTGGCAGCAAGAACATCCCAACAGGGAATACAGAGATTCAGCTGGCAGGGCCCTAGTTAGAGTGGGTGTGGTGAGAGCCAGGGCTGCCATCAGTCATCTATTAACCGTTTCATGGCCACATGAAGCAAAATCAAATGTGGCACCAACCCATTACTAGTTCCTATTTTTAACTTAATTTTCACCGGGCACCTTTTTCATTAGGGCCCCTGACAGGAATACTGCCCTATTGGCACTCCTGGCATCCATTTTAAAGTAGCCTGACCCTAAAACCAGCAAAAATTCTCTTATGGACCCTCAGAATAAAAATTCGTAATAAGAATATTTTTTCCAATGCTGCTATGGCTACTTACCATTCTACTGCTGGCACGTTGCTGATGTTGTTCCACCGTGGCATTAGAACGTGAAGACGACGCATCTGATGTCTCCAGTTGGTCAACGAGGCCTATCTCAAATTCCTGCATTCTACTGTCAAATGAAGTGGATTGAAGGAAATTGCTGACTTTTGATTTGGAACATGGATCAAGGAGGGTGGACACCCAGTAATCACTGTTCATTTTGATGGCCTTGAAGCGTGTGAAATAAGCTTTTTTTCAATAAGACCTTTACTATTGGTTTCTTTTACAGCGGCATGACCCCAAAAGCCACACAGATGCCTTTATGGACCCTCAGAATAAAAAGTATTAAGTATTTTTCTCATTTGAGATGAGAAATACAAGTAATATAAATGCTCCCCACAACACAGGGACACTCGTTACTCAGACTTTGGAGGCCGCTGGCAACATAGAAATAAAATTGAGCGCTATTTCACAGTGGCTTGAGAGGAGAAATATGTCTGATGCAGGATCTGTCTCCTCAAACCAGCCCCCCCCCACCACCCCTCCCACGCAGCTATGCCGTTCAGAGCACTGGAGTTGTTTCCAAATCTCTAACTAATACTAACTAGAATTCTGTAATCTTGCTGTACCCTAAGATGACTCATCTATTCAGTAGTAAAAACGCTAGGAAATAGTCTCTACTAGCTTTGAAAAAAGTTGAGCAGAGAGACCGCTATCCGTTCTGTTCGCTGTGTGGAAGCTAATGCTGTTGAGCAGGAAGTGCAGTGACCTAGATAAAACAAGGTAATGTGATTTCAGCAGCCAATGAGATCCCTACACACCCCACTGGTGACGTTCTTAACCCTCCCTCCTCCTTCCCCCGTGCTCTGCGCTGATTGGCCAAAATTACAGGAAGCGGCAAAAATGGCACGATTGGAATCCGCGATGGTGATTATTGATAAGATTTTAAGGGAAATAATCTCTTCATCGCAGAACCAAGATTTTAGTGAAAATCTGGGAGATTTCAACTTCTTTCGATTTAATCACTCAACACTTATTCTCACCCCTTTTTTTTCTCCTTTCAAGAACCGTTTTCCTGTGATGTACAGTACTTACCATTGTGCAGGCTGAATCAGAGCATGGTGCGGCGACTGCGGTTTCCTCCTCGACACAACTCAGGATTGGTAATTCATTTTTTTTTTTACCCTTTGCTGTCTCCCACTTCAGCTTTCGGTAGATTTCAAGAGTTGGTTGAGGAGGATCTGACTGCGCTGCATCATGCTCAGTCTAATAAAACGTTTGACAATCTCAGAGAACATAGAGCTTTAAAGAAACTATCTTCTTTTAAGGATATTTCGTCAGGCAGACAAGGGGGTAGCAGTTATTTTGGGTGAATATGTTTATAAAACTCAATGAGATAATGTTGGCTGACAACATTATTTATCGTAGGTTGACCTCTGATCCTACCCAGGCATTCAGGTTGGAGTTGGTGGCTCTGGTTCAGGAAGGAGTCTCCTTGGGAATTATCTGCAGATTTTTTTGTCAATGATTACTGGGTTTTTCACTCATTACCAAAAATTCATAAGCCTGTTTTTCCGCCTCCACTACGACCCATCATAGCGGGGATCGGAAACTTAAATGGAAACTTGTCGGCATGGGTCGACAGTTTTCTTCAGCCACTGATTAAACTCATCCAAGGTTATCTTAGGGATACTCAGCAGGTATTGTCCAACCTTTCACATATTAAATGGAATGTCAATTATTGTTGGATATCTGCGGATTTAACTTCACTATTTACGATTATCCCTCATAACATAGCTTTATTAGCTGTAGATTGGTTTCTTCATTACAATACTTATAGTGATGTTTATATCTTTTTTTTTTTTGCAGAGTGCTGTATGGTATTTGTTGCAACATAACTTTTTTTTTAACTTTTGACCAACAATTTTATTTGCAGACTATAGGGGCCTCTATGAGGGCAAAATTTTCATCCTCTCTAGCCATTATTTTTATGGCTTGGTGGGAACATTATTTTTTGTTTGATTCCTGTAATAATTTTTTGTCTGCTATAATCTGGTACGGCCGCAATATAGACAATCTCTTGTATATTTTTGATCCTCGTATGGCAGCCGTACCAGATTTTCAGTATTTTTTTTTAATGATAATTCACTTGGTCTCATTTTCAATTTTCAGGTTGACAGTTGTAGTATTTTTTTTTTTGATCTTTCTATTACCATTATTGACCAATATATTGTTACATTAACTTTCAGAAAGGCTACAACTGGGAATTCTACCCTCCATGCTGCTTCTTGTCATTCTAAACACATTATTAACAATATTCCAGTTGGTGAGGTGATTAAGGCCCGTAGGAACTGTACTAGAGTGATTTTCAAAAAGTCTTTTTCAATTATGAATCGTTTAAAGTACAGGAAATATTCATATTGGATGTTGGAACGAACAAAAAAACTAGCTCTTAATAGGGATAGACAAACTCTTGTCATCCAACGATCGTAAGGCTTCAGGTACACAGGGTCCTTTTCATTTGACTTTTTCTACGACATATAGTCAGGAATATAAGGATGTTTGCAGGATTGTAAATAAATATATTCCTATTTTGTCATTAGATCCGGCATATAGTAAAGTTTTTGACTCGGGCTTCAGGTGTGTTGCAAGAAAGGCCGTATCTTTAGGGCAAAAACTCTCTCCTAGTTTATTAGTGATCGTGGGGCTGTTAACTCTGATTTTTGGTTAAGATACAAAGTCACCTTTAAATGTGGATGCACTAGGTGCCTTTGTTGTTCTAAAATTAAAGTGTCTAATACTGTTATATCTCATGCTAACAGATATGTGCATAATAATAATCAGTATATCAATTGTAACACAAAGAATACCATTTATTTAATTTCATGTACTATTTGTTTTTTACAGTATGATTAGAAGATATCCAGCACGCACCAACGTATGCTTAAAATATATTGATATTTATTAAATCATGTTAAAACAGCTAACGCGTTTCGGGCTTAGCAAAACATACGCCCTTACTCATAGCATGTTGGAAACAAATAAAGTACTCCTTTTATACATATAGACAAAAACATTACACATGTGAGCACAATGACTTAATTGAATACCCGCCAATTCTTACCCTGTGTTGTCGTGGCGCCATAGCCGGTAGCGTGTCATAATCAAACGAGCTAGGATATCCACAGCGCAGCCGGAGGTGACGTGCATATCCGGACATGCGCACCGCCGAAAACGGCCTAGTACTGGCAAACAAAACTCCGCGGCTATGCGCATGCGCGAGCCAAGAAAGCCCGAACATGCACAGAGACGCAGATAGGGTGAAAAGCCACGATAATAACTGTGACATTGTTGCCATCTCTTGGGACTGTGCATCCGTGCATTGCACCCTATGCAGGACTGTGGGCTGGCTTATCTCTTCTATTAGCCACTATTTGTTTTTTGCAGTACGTTGGCTGTACTTAATCACTTTAACATATCGGTAAACATTTTCCCGACATACCACATGTAGCCTCGAGAAATGTATCGGCAGCTACTTCTCATTTTGCATTAGTTTACTCTGGGGATACTTCTGGCCTTACCATCCAGGGAATAGAAACAGTTAATGCCCCGATCCGTGGAGGTGATATGAGAAGAAAGTTGCTTAATCGCGAGGCTTGTTGGATTTTTGTTTTTGCTTCTCGTTCTCCGCACGGTATGAACAAGTGTTCTGATTTAATTTATCATTATTGAGTTTGTTTTTCTGTGTGTTTTTGTTTTTCCTTGGTAATTGTTTATGCACATGTTACTAATTAACCACTTGTTGTGGAGAGTATATTTACCTGTGAAGTGTTTCATTGCGCTATGCTTATGACGAAGGGCTGGTTCACAGCCTGAAACGCGTTAGAGCGTTCTGTTTTTTCTGTGTCCTTCTGTACAATTTGCTTCATGTTTTGTTTTTAAAGGACATTAATAAATTTAGCTTTTTTGGAAGCTGAACTTTTTTCGTATTTTTTGCTATACAGGTGCATTGTAGGTGTAATGTATCTTTGCTGAATAGTAGAGAAGACTCCACAGAATTCCTGACTACTCGGGCCATTCTTACTGACATATAAAATAGCATGTCAGTCAATAGAAACTACCATAGTTTCTTTTCACCCACATGCTATCCTAATGCCTTTTATTTACAGCCTGCTGTGATGTTTGGAATCACTGATAATACTGAGATTAAGGGATTTACGGTAGATGATGTATTGGTTTATATTCTGCCACCACTGTGCCACGTTAGAGAGATCCATGAAGGGTTGTGAGAAGTCTCTGCACAAGCATATGGTACATAGTGAACTCGCTATATTAATCCCCTTCCAACGCATGTGGAAATCCAGTGAGCAATGCAATGGATGTGTCTTCAGTGTAGTTTATTCACTGTACCTTGAGATAATATGCAGGAGGTTACAATATATATGGTCAAAACAAATTCTCCTCTCCAGTTCTATGCAACATGTCTTAAGATGGAGACATAACTACAATGAGGACAGGAAAAGAGGCATGAAGCAAGGCGTTAGGGGAGTTACATAAATTCTCCATATGGTATGGCTTTGATGGTATTTACACTATGGCAGCTATTTGCCCTCAAGATAGAGTTACCCGAATTGGGTTTTTGGAATAATTTTGTGACTATCTTGCCTACATCTCCAACTCCTTTTAGATTGATATCCAGGAAAGATTTATTCTCTTTGCTCCATGTGCCTGTAAATTTCAAATTGAAATCATTTTGATTGATGTATAGAAGGAAAGGCTGTATGAGCTCTACATCGCGACCCCATATTATCAAGAGGTCGTCGATGTAGCGCCCATACCATACCACACAATCCACAAAGGGGTTGCTGGTACTGTACATTGCATGGTTCTCCCACCATGCCATAGTTATATTCGCCAACAACGGGGAAAAGGTAGCTCCCATAGGTGCCCCAACAAGCTGTAGGAAAAATGTGTTCTCAAACGTAAAGAAATTATTCTTTAACAGGTATTCCACAGCTAGTAAGATGAAAATCTGTAGATTTTCCTCATAGAAACCAGACTATTTTAGAAAGAACCCTGAAGATGTAATAGCAACGTGGTGGGGTATGCATGAGTACAATCCCACCACGTCGCATGTGACCCATGTGTATTCCTTTTTCCACTGTTTCCCTGATAATTTGCTGAGGACTGACTGGGTATCTTTAATATAGCCTGGCAATCTCTGAACAACTGGTTGGAGATATTTATCAATCTAGCTGCTCAGGCCTTCATTTAGGGAATCATTTCCAGATATTATGGGGTGTAACCCCGAAGGGAATGTATCCTTATGCACCTTAGGTGCTCCATAAAAAATAGGTGTCACGGGTTCCTCTCTATACAAGAATCTTGCTTGTTTTTCACTAATTACTCCTAATGCAATCCCATCTTGTAGGAGTCTCTTTAGTTTAGACTGTAGTAATTTTGTAGGGTCTTCTTGTAGTCTGCGATATGTATTTGCATCATTTAGTATTTTATATGTCTGTTTTGTGTATAGGGCAGAGTCCATCACCACGAAGGCCTCCCCTTTGTCAGCCCTCTTGATAATGATATTAGTATCGGCTTTTAATTTCTTTATGGCCCTAAATTGGGACCATGACAAATTATTATTTACCTTCCTATGTTTTTTAAGTTCCTTATTTCTCTCCTGTAATTTTCTAAGATCTCGTTCCATCGCATTTGGAAAAGATCCTGTCTCTTGGAAGACAATATCCTTACCCACTACACCACCATTGGAAAAGATGATGCAGGATCGTCTATTTGGGGCCTTTGTTTTTCTCCAGGTTATCAGTATGGGGGGGGAAGGAGAGTTAAAAATGAGGCTAAAAAATGAAGCTGATGGTAGCTGTAAACGGAGAAAGAGGGTTTAAGTGGAAAGGAGTTGTAGGTAGGGGTAAATGAAGAAAAATGGGGTTGGCTAAGGGGAATAAGTTGGGGGAAAGAAGGATGAAAGGGAGTTTCAGGGTAGAGCAGGGATTTATAAATGAAGGGGGATAAGATGACGGCAAAGAACGTGAAATAAAAGAAGGGGAGAGTTAAGAGAAGAAGATGATGGAGGAGGGAATAAGATCAAGAAAAGGAGGGTTTGTGTTACACAGAAAAGACGATGTCGAGTGTTAAAATACTATTTATTTTTCTGTTACCTCCATCTATGTTTTGGCTTTTCCACCTTTATATTCTCCTGTAACCAGTGTTCATTTTTTTCTCCCCTTAAAGGGGTTGTCTCGCTACAAGGATTTCATTTTATGTTAAAGATCTTGCAAAAACAAGTCACTTTGCAATATATGTCCATTAACAGTGTTCTACCTATTCCTAGATATCTCCGTTTGTATGGGCTGCATCAGATCCTCAGGTTGCTATAGCTACAGACCGGTTTGATCTCTCCTGATAGGCTGCCAGCACTGGTTGCTATAGCTACAGACCTGGCTTCTACTGTAGCCTAGTACAAGCCAGTAAACACTATCCTGAATTCAAAATGAAACCAAGAAAACAGGACTGAGGTAAGATGAATCAATGTACTGAGCCAACCCCTTTAAGCCTTTTCACACACTTCTTCTTCATATCCCACTTATCTTGCAATGTGATCCTTTCTACTAATTAACCCATCACCTCTCTTTCCAACCTCCATTGTCCCTTCTCCACTCTTGATAATCCTGTGTATCTCATCCTGGACCAGTCCTAACCCTTCTCTACCTCTACTTGTCCCATATGTCTCCTCTTCCCACCTTTGCTTCTGCCACTACTTTATCAACTTAAGCCATATCCAGCGCACATTCTGTTCCCTTCCAGCCAACTGGAATTCCGGTTGGAACCAGCAATCTACCAAACAACGTAAATATATCTCCTTGCAAAATGTCTGTAAAATATAGTGAATAATCGTGTCAAAGAATAAAGAAGGTTTAAGAGTCTGGTGGGGAATTGGTTGGTGGTCAGAGGATGCAGGTGACAGGCTGGAAGGGAACAGAATGTGCGGTGGATATGGCTTAAGTTGATAAAGTAGTGGCAGAAGCAAAGGTGGGAAGAGGAGACATATGGGACAAGTAGAGGTAGAGAAGGGTTAGGACTGGTCCCAGGATTTGAGATACACGGGATTTATCAAAGTGAGAAGGGACAATGAGGTTGGGAAAGAGGTTTTGGGTTAATTAGTAGAAATGAACACATGCAAATAAGTGGGATATGAAGAAGAAGTGTGTGAAAAGGCTTAAAGGGGTTGGCTCACTAAAGTGATTCATTTTACCACTCAGTTTTTTGTTTTCTGGTTTCATTTTGAATTCAGATAGTTTACGGGCTTGTACTAGGCACAGAAAGAGCAGGTCTGTAGCTATAGCAACCAGTGCGGGCAGCTATAGGAGAGATCAACCCAGTCTGTAGCTATAGCAACCTGATGTTCTGATGCACCCATACAAACGAAGATATCTAGGAATGGGTAGAACACTGTTAATGGACATATATTGCAAAGTGACTTGTTTTTGCAAGATCTTTAACATAAAATGAAATCCTTGTAGCGAGACAACCCCTTTAAGGGGAGAAAAAAATGAACACTGGTTACAGGAGAATATAAAGGTGGAAAAGCCAAAACATAGATGGAGGTAACAGAAAAAATAAAATAAGTTTTTAACACCGACATCGTCTTTTCTGTGTAACACAAACCCTCCTTTTCTTGATCTTATTTCCTCCTCCATCATCTTCTTCTCTTAACTCTCCCCTTCTTTTATTTCACGTTCTTTGCCGTCATCTTATCCCCCTTCATTTATAAATCCCTGCTCTACCCTGAAACTCCCTTTCATCCTTCTTTCCCCCAACTTATTCCCCTTAGCCAACCCCATTTTTCTTCATTTACCCCTACCTACAACTCCTTTCCACTTAAACCCTCTTTCTCCGTTTACAGCTACCATCAGCTTCATTTTTTAGCCTCATTTTTAACTCTCCTTCCCCCCCATACTGATAACCTGGAGAAAAACAAAGGCCCCAAATAGACGATCCTGCATCATCTTTTCCAATGGTGGTGTAGTGGGTAAGGATATTGTCTTCCAAGAGACAGGATTAAGGCCCCCCATAAGACCCGCAGTTATAATCTTACCCAGTGTTGGAGCAGTTCAAAAGCATGAAGCCTGCTTCCTTTTGAGTTGAGGTTTCAAATGCTCCATTCATTTAGTCACTTTGTACATGGCTAGTCTTTCCTTTTTTTCTTTTCCAACTTAGTTAGATTTTCTTTTCTTTTCCGTATTATCAATGTATGTTCTCTACTGATTTGCTAGTGAAACTTTAGCCAAGATCAAAAGCGTGTAAAATATTGCTTTTTTGTTGCTTTTTCTTTTCAAGCAGACAACGAGCTAAAATCAAAGCTATAATAACAATGGGCATATTTCAGGTTTGGAGTTCATAACTTTTGGGAGAACAGCATTTACCCTGAAGAAGGTATTATACCCTTACCCACTGCAGCAATTGTCAATTCTGTGTAGTGATGTTGTAAGAAAAGAGACAGGTCAAAGCTCCAATACGGCTAAAGGTTATGAGGTGGGGAAGGGGCGGAAGCAGAGTTAAATAAGTAAGAGTAAATGTGGTTAATGGAGAGATATGCTTAGCAAGCTGGGTCAGGAGAGTTAAAGCGTGGGTTGGGGTAAAAAAAAAAAGAAACAGGAGGGTAAGTGGAAATGAAAATAAACGAGGGGTTTGTGGGGAAGAAGGGATTTAGAGAAAAAAGGGCAGTAACAACGGAGATAAAACGGGGTAAGGTGGGGATAAAGTGAAGGGTGGGTTGGGGTAATGGGCAGTGAGTTGCAGTTTAAGTTAGGGGAAAGAGGGGGTTGAGTGGGAGAGAAGACGTGAGGGTTAGTTAAAAATGGGTC
Organism: Phyllomedusa bahiana; assembly: GCA_025379985.1. Classification (NCBI taxonomy): domain Eukaryota; kingdom Metazoa; phylum Chordata; class Amphibia; order Anura; family Hylidae; genus Phyllomedusa; species Phyllomedusa bahiana. The sequence goes on from JAODAL010041008.1 coordinate 32,536, forward strand.
TGTGGGTTGGACTAAATGGATAAAGATGAGTTAAGAGAAAAAGGTTACTAGGCAGGGGTAAAGGAAGAAAAAGAGCTTTGGCTGGGGGGGACAGGAGAGTTAAAGGGAGGTTCAGGATAAAGGGAGAGTGTAAAAAAAGGGAACAAGATGAGGGCAAATATGGTTAAAAGAAAAAAGAGTGTGGAAAATGGAAATTAAAGGTGGATAAAATTAAAGGGGGGATAAAATAGGAGAAAGGTGAGTTTTACAGAAAAGATGGTGGCAAAAGTTGAGTTGAAGAAGGGGTTTCCAATCCCTCTCTTCCCACTGAACCACTTTTACAACTGCCTCACCTTTCTCCGGTAACCAGTGCCTCTTTCGTGTTTGAGCCTTCTTTTTACTCACAACTCTTTAAGCTCTGTCCATCCCACTTTTACCAACCTCTTTCTGTAGCACTGTCCGTTACCACCAACCTCCTTCTCCCTTGTCTCTGTTTCACCCAATCGCACTGTTACCCCCGTCTAACCCAGTACCTCCCTTGTCCCTCCCACTTCATCTCTATTGCCCTCACCACCCTTCATTGTCCCCTTTATCTATATCCACTTTCCACTACTATTTCATCTTTATCCCTATATACTCCCACACCTGTCCACCCCCCTATATCTTTTCACACCCACAGACTCTCTCTATGTTCCTTCTTCTTGCTTCGAATCAATCTATCACCTGCATCCTCTCTGGGTCATGTGACTTCCGCCCCTTGCCCCCTACTCCCTTAAGCCTTTCCTATTTCCTACGCCATTTTACACTATTACAGCTTCCTAAGGAGATATATTTACGTTGTTTGGTAGATTGCTGGTTCCAACCGGAATTCCAATTGATTTTGATGTCAAAACAATACAGAACTCTTTACTTAATCCAAGTGTTAATGGTGGTGCATCTGGTTTAGTGTTTGTGCTTATCTGAAGAAGAATGTTAGTTCTGGTTCAGTTTTGTCCTTTTGTCGAAGTAGACGTCTGCTAAGAAAAAAAACAAAGAATAATAAGATCAGTGTACATGACTCTCTAATCGGGTAACGGTTTGCTAGCAAACTTGTAGAAAGTTTACCACCATTGCTGTTAGCTGCAATGGTGAGCTTTGTGTTGTGATGTGTTTTGTAGCTAGCTGTCTGCTTGGAAAACAAAGAGGAAACAACATTTAACAAAATACTCTTCTTGGTTCAAGTTTTACTGCCAAATTTGTAGGGCGCATGCAGTAAGAAGATGGAAATGAAAATACAAATGAGCTAAGCTGAAAAAAGATGGCAAAAAATGATCCAAACTAGCTGCCTTCCTAGTTTGATAAAAATCACCAGACATTAAGCTTAGAGAGGACTTGAACCTACAACCTCTGCACTAGCGAAAAGCATCTTTACCTCCTGCGCCACCAGCGACACATACATATTGAAAGGCTCTGATTGGGGTCTTTGACCTGTCTTTCTTCATAGACAACATACTACAGAACTCACTATTGCAGCGTATGGTAATGGTGGCACAACTTTTTCAGAGGCAAATGATTGATTCCTGAAGGTAGCAGTAATTCATTTGGCTTTGCTTTGTAGCTAGTTGCCTGCTTGTAAAAATGAACCAGAAACAACATTTAACACAGATCTCTTCTCGGATCAAGATTTACTGTCAAATTTGTAGGGCGCATGCAGTAAAAAGATGGAGCTGAAAATACAAATGAGCTAAGCTGAAAATTATGGCAAAAAAATTGATCAAGACTACCTGCCTTCCTCGTTTGATAAAGGTCACCAGACATTTAGTTTAGAGGAGGATTTGAACCTATAACCTCTGCACTAGTGAACAGCAGCCATACCTCCTGCGCCACCACTGACAGCTATCAACAGAACCAAACATTGAACTAGAACAACAATCTACAACATTCTCCAATTTAAGCGCAAACACTGCACCCAGTGCACCACCAATATAGTAATGATGAAAAAAAGGAAAAAGCTCAAACCCCCAACAAGAATGCAAAGCATTGTCTGAGGCAGTGGTGGCTCAGTGGTAAAGGCTACTGCCTTCCAATGCAGAGGTTGTGTGTTCAAATCCTGTCTGAGGTAAGTACTGGTTAAATTGGAGTTAACGCTCGAAAGAATCGTCTCAAGGCATGTGCATCTACTTGGGAAGCTGTAAAATATAGTGAATAATCTTAGTAGTAGAAAGGATCGCATTGCAAGATAAGTGGGATATGAAGAAGAAGTGTGTGAAAAGGCTTAAAGGGGTTGGCTCAGTACATTGATTCATCTTACCTCAGTCCTGTTTTCTTGGTTTCATTTTGAATTCAGGATAGTGTTTTACTGGGTTGGGACTAGCTACAGTAGAAGCCAGGTCTGTAGCTATAGCAACCAGTGCTGGCAGCCTATCAGGAGAGATCAAACCGGTCTGTAGCTATAGCAACCTGAGGATCTGATGCAGCCCATACAAACGGAGATATCTAGGAATAGGTAGAACACTGTTAATGGACATATATTGCAAAGTGACTTGTTTTTGCAAGATCTTTAACATAAAATGAAATCCTTGTAGCGAGACAACCCCTTTAAGGGGAGAAAAAAATGAACACTGGTTACAGGAGAATATAAAGGTGGAAAAGCCAAAACATAGATGGAGGTAACAGAAAAATTAACACTCGACATCGTCTTTTCTGTGTAACACAAACCCTCCTTTTCTTGATCTTATTCCCTCCTCCATCATCTTCTTCTCTTAACTCTCCCCTTCTTTTATTTCACGTTCTTTGCCGTCATCTTATCCCCCTTCATTTATAAATCCCTGCTCTACCCTGAAACTCCCTTTCATCCTTCTTTCCCCCAACTTATTCCCCTTAGCCAACCCCATTTTTCTTCATTTACCCCTACCTACAACTCCTTTCCACTTAAACCCTCTTTCTCCGTTTACAGCTACCATCAGCTTCATTTTTTAGCCTCATTTTTAACTCTCCTTCCCCCCCATACTGATAACCTGGAGAAAAACAAAGGCCCCAAATAGACGATCCTGCATCATCTTTTCCAATGGTGGTGTAGTGGGTAAGGATATTGTCTTCCAAGAGACAGGATTAAGGCCCCCCATAAGACCCGCAGTTATAATCTTACCCAGTGTTGGAGCAGTTCAAAAGCATGAAGCCTGCTTCCTTTTGAGTTGAGGTTTCAAATGCTCCATTCATTTAGTCACTTTGTACATGGCTAGTCTTTCCTTTTTTTCTTTTCCAACTTAGTTAGATTTTCTTTTCTTTTCCGTATTATCAATGTATGTTCTCTACTGATTTGCTAGTGAAACTTTAGCCAAGATCAAAAGCGTGTAAAATATTGCTTTTTTGTTGCTTTTTCTTTTCAAGCAGACAACGAGCTAAAATCAAAGCTATAATAACAATGGGCATATTTCAGGTTTGGAGTTCATAACTTTTGGGAGAACAGCATTTACCCTGAAGAAGGTATTATACCCTTACCCACTGCAGCAATTGTCAATTCTGTGTAGTGATGTTGTAAGAAAAGAGACAGGTCAAAGCTCCAATACGGCTAAAGGTTATGAGTAGAGATGGCCGAATTTCTCAAAAATTCGGTTCGGTCACTTCGCCGAATTTTCCGACAAAATTCGTTTCGGTCCGAATTTCTTCGGGACGAATCACGTTAAAAACAGCTATTTCCATGCTGCCCAGAGCCTGCAGGTGCTGTAGAACGTTGTGCCATGCTTAAATATGCAGAGGGGGCTTTGGGTTTTGGTCTTCATACAAGTTTGTGTTTTTAGTATGGGCACGCACATGACTGCCCCCGACG
>JAODAL010041009.1:0-36321 GCA_025379985.1 Phyllomedusa bahiana
GCCAAAAGATGATGAATTTTGAATTTAAAATTCTCTCTGGGATTCTTTTTTTCTAGATTTCCGGGCCAAACCCTGGGCAGATTTTTAAGCTGGGTCCTTGCAAACAAAAACCCAAAAGGGGCAGGCCAAAATAAGAAAAGCCCCCCCCACAAAGAGCCCCCCTTCCCCTTGAGGCTCCATACCTTAAAAAAGAAGTCTTTTAAAAAAACACCGTCCAACCAAATACCATTCACCCTTTCACCTTCACTGCCCCCTTGGCCTCCCTTATTCTCACTGCCCCTCAACCCCCTCCGATAACTTAAAAACCCGAGCTCCTGGCAGAGGCCCGGGGAAACCGAAAAACAGGCTGGGACCCTGTAAGTCAAACCTTTACCCTCCCTTGTCCGTTTTTCTTAGGTTTTAAACCCCCAAACCCAAAACCCAAAAAACTCCCCGGTAAAGCCTACTGCACGCTTTTCTTTATCCGTAACCCACAAACCAGGGATTGTCAGGGCAAGAACACCGATTTTTTGAGCCGGGGAAACCAAAATTTTCCCCCGCCTTTTTAAAGGGGCTTTCCAGAATTTTCACATACAATTTTTTTTTTCCCCCTTGGAGGGAATTTAGGGGGGGCGGATAATCTTTCTACCTTTGTATCTACTTTTCTTTATTTTTGGGCCGTTCCCCCCAATTATTGCTTTGCTTGAAAACAATTTGGGGGGTAAAAATCGCTTATTTTTTTTTTTCAGAGGGAGCCCCTACCGTCAATTAAGTTTTTCCAAAGGGGCGTCAATGGCCCAGGTTGGCCTCTCACACAAAGGAGTAAGGGCTTATTGGGGGGAATGGGTGACACCTTTGTTCCCCTTCCATCTGTTTCCCCCTACTCAAAAATCTACGGGAAATTGCAGCACTAAAGTTTGGGTTCCATGTCCCAGCCAAAAACCCAACCCCTCCTGGAAAAGCTTTTTAAAAACCCCTTTTTCCTAAATAGGTTCCCTCCCCCGGGGGATTCCAGCCGGGAAAGGTTTTTCCTGCAAAACCCGCCAAAGGGGAACAAAAGTGGTAAGTGCCCAACCCCCAAAGTCAAGCTTTTCCCCCCTTTAGTTTGGGGTTCAGGGGGGGTGCGGCAATTTATGGAGCTGGGACAATGTGGTTTTTGCCAAAGGTTTTTTGAGGGGGATTAACAGCCCAAGGGACAACACTCGGCCCGCTAAAATTTTGGGGACCACGGCAAAGTGGGGGGCCCTTCCAGACCCCATTTACAGGTTTTTGCCTCAAACAAATGGTTTTCGGTTACACAATAAATTTAAAAAGAAAAATAAGAATAATCCCTTAAATTTCTATTTCGCCAACATATTTTCCCCAGCACTTTTCAAATAGAGGGACAAAACCAACCCCGACATTACATTAAAAAAAAGCAACCCGGCAAATGACACCCGACTGTGAGGGCCCTGCCCCGCAAAAGCTTACAATCTAAATTGGTTTTTGGGTGAAACCAAAAAGGGGGACAAGTGCTTTGGTTTACAAAGGTCCGGGCCCTGTTACAAAAATAGGTTTGTATACATAAAAAGTGGTGAACCTGCCGCCCCAGACCCAAACAACCTTTTACAGATAAATCTTGGGTGCCAAAGTGCAGGGGAAATGAATTTAATAAATAAAAGAAATTTGGGGCTTAAAAAAATTTTGGGATTTTGATAAGGCTTTTCTAAGAAGTTTAATTTTAAGCGCACTTAAAAATGTGAGGGTTTGGGGGAGTAGCCTTATCAAAGGGGTAACAAGGGTTTCCCGAGAACCCGTTTCAATACTGCAAAATCTTTGGAGAAAGGGGATAGGGTTTGGTGAAGTGAGGTGTGTAGAATTAGATCAGAAACGAGCGGAGAACCAGGCCGGGGGGTAGACAGAGAAAGGGAGGAGAAATAGGGGGGGTGCCCGCACGTGGAGAGCCCTTGTGGGGAAGGGAAAGATTTTATGTTTTATTTTGTACTGAATAGGCAGCCATTTCAGAGACTGACACAGGGGTAGAGGCCCCAGAAAAGCGGGGGAAAGAAAACAAACCTGGCTGCTGCTTCAGGACAGATTGGAGAGGGGAGAGTTTTGAAAAGGGGGACCGAAAAAGCAGGGATTTTACAGGAGTAAAGACCAAAGAAAAAAATAAGGGGAACAATGAGGGAATTTTGGGAATGGACGATGTTTCCCTTTAGGTGGGTGACCGGAGCGGGGGAAGGGGTTGGAAAAAATAGGGAAAGGGCAGGGTCAAATCTAATTTAAAACCCCCCCGACATCCCGGCCCCGCTGCCCAAGGAAAATGGGGAAACCCAAAAATACCGAAATGGCAAGGGGGAGGTCAGTTTTAATTGGGGGGATGACTACAAGTTCAGTTTTAGATAAGGGGACATGTCAGAAGGGGACAAAGTCAGGTGTTTTGTAGCGGGGCAGATGAGGTCTCGGGAGGAGGTTTAAAATTTGGGGTGTACAGCATAGAGATGGTACGGAAGCCAAATCAAGGAGGTCTGTCCATGGGGGCTGGAAGTAAAAAAAGGGGGGGAGAGGCCAAAAAAGGGACCCCCAAAAACCCCCACGAAAGGGGGAAAGGAGAGGAGGAGAACGACCCATGGAACCCAGACAGAAAGAGGAAAGGAGAGGGGTGGAACCAAAAACGAGCATGAAGGACGTCAGAGAGGTGGAGAAAACAAGAGAGGGGTGTTCCGGAGGCCAAGGGTCTGAGCATTTAAGGAAATTTTGGTGACAACCGGTCAAATGCAGCGAGAGATCCGGAAGCGCAATGAGTTTTCCCCTAAATTTTTGCTGTCGGGAATCATTTGAAACTTTGAGAGCATTTCCGTGGATGTAGGTGGGGAAACCTATTGCAGAGGGGCAGAAAAGAGATACAGAAATGCGGAGGGGCAAGAGAGACCAACGTTGCAGGGGGGTTTTTGAGATGAAGGGCAGGTTTTAAAAACTGGTCGGAGGTGGCAGCACAGGGGGTCCAAGAGGGCATTTTAGTAAAAGGGGGTTTTAAAAATGTTTAAAGGAGGAGGGGAAAAAACCCAGTGGGGAGAAGGGGGTTACAGAAAACAAAGGGGAGAGGGACAGCTGGAGAAATAGACGGCAGGGGGGGGGATGGAATGGGTCACTAGACAGTGGGGGGGCTTTCAGGGCAGGAGAAGCCTGGACCTTCTTTTGATGTCGTCAAGGGCTGGAGCAGTTTAAAAAGGACTGCGGGGGGGGACAGGAAGGTGGTGTTTGGGGAATTTTTGATGTGATATTTGCCGGGTGGTGTCAAATTTTTGCTTTGAAGTCAAACGCCAAGCTTCAGCACAGAGGACGGACCGAGGCCCGAGCTTCAGCCTTAGGGGGGTTTGAAGGGGTTTAAAAGGCTTTTGGGTTGTTGTGTATGTGGAGATGAGGGGGGAAAAAATTTTTTGTTTGGCGCCGTGAATGGTAGTGTATAATCCCGAGCAGAAATTTTTTAGTGGGAGAAATCCAAGGTAGCTTGACTTTTTCCCAGCCGCTCACACACCGGGGAAAATCGCTGCAGAGGGGCGAGCGGGGTTTGTGCCAAGGCTCCGGGGCGTCTGACTCTGGTGGGGCGATGGTTTGAGTGGGCCAACATTCCGGGGGGGGGACTAAAATGTACTTTGCATCGTTCTTCAACAACGAAGGTTTTTTTTAAAAACAAACGCGACACTGATTTTTTTCTGAAAAACGCAATTGGAGGCATTACAGAAAACTTCTCAAAACCCCTTTAAAACAGGATTTACCTGTAATGAAACCACACCTCTACAGGGGAAAGGGCAAAATAATTAAATCTCTTTAAATAATATTTTCCCCTTTTTGATGCACGGCCAACTGTTCAAGTTTTTCCGGAAACTTTTCCAATTTTGCTGACTTCTACAAGGGGCTAATGGAAAATGTCACCTCTTTAAAAAACTTCCAATGCAAAACATTACACGATGGGTTTATGGGACCACGCACGCTGGCTGACTGCATGACGGCTCCCACAAAGGGGACCAAATGTCGATTTAAAGGTTTTGGGACTTAAAGGGTGAGGGGCCTCTCTGGTTTTTTTTTTTCTGGGAAAAGGTGTTCCCATGCGTACGTGTATGTATTTTGTCCGTGAACACTCCCCCCCTCCCCCCAACTGGGAATCACTGTTTCCTTTAAAGTGCATCTTCTCTTTTTTAAAAATTTTGATTTTCACACTGTCACCTCCCCCATCCCCCCCCCCGCGGGCTTTTTTGGGGCCAGCCTGCTCACCTTATCTACTTCCACTTTCCCCCCCTTTGCTAATTTAAATGATCGGACCCCTCCCATCTCCTGTTCCTTCTGATTGTCTGATCTGTCTTCAATTTATAAATCCATTTTTGGATCCCTTACTTGGCACAGCGGCCCCTTTTTTCAAAGTGGCCCTTTTAAGTGGGGTATTTTTAAAACCAACTTAAACCAGGATTGAAAAAGGAGGCAAGGAACCTACTCTTATTCCTTTCAACTATTAGTTGCCAACCAACCCCCCATGCTTTTCCTTCCCTCCATTATTCAAGCTCATTTTACTAAACTAATTGCCTACCCCACAGGCTCACTGGGAATGAGTTCTATATCTTTCCCCTGTTTTCTTCCCTCCACTCAACGTTGCCACCAACCTCTTTCCCACTTCAATCCCCTCCACAACCCAAACAACCCCAAAGCACAAACAGTCATCCTATTCCCCCCCTACCCTCTCTCGCTGCCCTAGCTGCTGGGGAAATACTCCAACCCAGGCCCCTCAGCACTTCCCACTATTGCTCTATTTTTACAAAAGACCCACCCCTCAAACCTGTTAACCATTTCAACCTAAAGCACATTCCCCTGACCCAGCCACTCCTCTCTCCCTGGAGCTTCTGGAACCACGGAAAAAAGTAACAACTCACTACATACATAACATTCATCCACAAAAAAAACTCTCCTTGGCTAAAAAAAACCTGGCTGACCCCCTTTGACACAATCTCCCCTGCCGCACCTCCTTTGGGGGTCTCCAACTTCCCTATCCCCCCCGGTAAAAACTGGAGGAGGTGTTGGCCTTCTCCTGTCTGCACCCTCCTTTGTTCCTTTTCCTCCTCTACCCTCCCCTTACCCTCCCCTCCTTGAGGTGCACCGTCCCATCTCTCCCCCTCCAACCGAAAAGTGGCTGTGGTCTACCACCTCCCAGGCCCTGCCAGCCTTCCCCTCGACCATTCCTTCTTTCCTCTTTCCACTTTCTTTCCGCCGACACCCCACTTTTTCATGGTAGATTTTAACATCCCAATTGATGCGCACCTCTCTCTGCCAACAAATCCTTTCACTTTTTCCTTTTGGCCTCTCACGGGGGACCGAGGGAGCCACCCACACGGGGGGCAGAGGCGGAAAAATTTGGTCCACGGTGTCCACTATCGACATCTCAAACTCCCCTCACCAAAATTTTTACCCAACCTAATTCCCTTCTCCACACCCCACTGCTCCTCCAAATCTAGGACACCCCTGCAGAACTTAAAAAACCTTAACCCCGCACACTCTTGACTCTCTTGCCCCTCTTTCTACATCTAATGACCCCAGACACAGCCACACTTTCTACAACAACTCAATCACCACCCCCCTTTTCCCCCAAACGCTCCTCCCCTCCACAACAAAACCCCAACATCAACAGAAACCCTAGACAAGAACTCCACAAAAACAGCTTGGCGAGCCTCCAGTTTCGAACCCCGCTAAAGAAAAGCCCTCCACCCCCAATCACCTCATACAAACAATCCTAAGCTTTTAAGTCTACTCACTACCACCAAAACTACTACTTCACCACCATCATATCCCCCCCTGACCACAACACAGACAAAATTCAACACCTTCAACTCTTTCCTTCGCCCCCCCCCCCCTCCCCCATCTCCCTAACGGACATTTCCACTCACTTTTTTAAATAAAATAAAACCCAATCAGAGAAAGCTTATCCCACAGTCCCCAGCCCACCTCTATACCTCCACTATCGCCCCCACCCCCCTTACCCTGACACGTCCCCAGTGAACACTTCCATAACCTGCTTTTCCCCCCTGTCAGCACAAAACCTTTCCCCTCCGATCCCAAAACCAACCTCACCCCCTGATTTTTGAACCTGCCACCCACCCATTCCCGACCTTAGGTTTATCTTTCCCCCCCATCTCTTAACCTATCACTAAAACCCCCTTTGGCTCTTCCCTTTTCCCCATTTAAACATGCACCATCACCACCACCTTAAGAAACCATCTCTCGACCCCCCCCCCACCCAACAAAACGCCCATCCATGCTTCCCTTTGCATCCAAACTCCTGGAACAGTGTCCACTCAACTTTTCCTCCAACCTCTCCTTGCCCGCCCAATAGGCTTCAGACCCAACAACCCCTGAAAACCCCCCCCTCACCAAGGGCACCCAACGACCTAGTACTGCTACACCTCACGCCACTATCTGTGCTTCTCCTCCAAAGGGCCTGCCCTCTTTGACACTGTCGACCATTTCCCTCCCGCTACAATCCTCTCCTCCCTCGGGATCCGGACTTGGCCCCTTTTTCCTGGGTCTCCTCGACCTCCTGATCGGAATTCAGTGTCTCCACCCTTTCACCCCCTCCCCCTCCCACCCGCTCTTTGGGTCCCCCAGGGGGTCGTCCTGGGCCCCTACTCTTTTCTATCTACCTCTTTGGGCCCGGTTTAGCTCATAGCCTACACGGCTTTCGCTACCACCTGTATGCGGGCGACACCCAGTTTTGATCTCTGGGCCCCGATAAAACGCTTTTCTCTCCCGGGGCCCAGAATGCCGACACCATATCCTCCCACCCCCCCTCCAAAACTAAATTGATAAAACCAAATCCATCTTTCCACTGTCCACTCCACCCCCACCCGATCCTTATCACGCAATGGCTGCACCTCCACCAGCTCCACAATCCGCTCCCCTTTGGGGGAACCTTTTACTCCTCCTTACCTTTAAATGCATATCCAAATCCTCACCCGCTGCCCCCCTGAAAAAAATTTACGCATCCACCCATTCCTCAACCTGCCTACAAAAACGCTAGTCCAAGCCCTCGCATCTCCCCCCCTAGAAAACTGCAACAACCTTCTCTTGGCCTCCCGTCTAGCACTCTCGCTCCCCCCCAAAACCCGCCTTAACTCTGCTGCCCGTCGATCCCTCTTCCCCCCCCTACTCCTCTGCCCCCTTCCCCCCCGTCCAAACCTTCACTTGGGTCCCCATTGCCCAGTGAATTTTGGTCAAGTTATAACCTGACCTACAAGGCTCCCATGACCTCCCCCTCCATACAATCTCCCCAACTCCAGACCACCTCCCCCCACGCAACTTCCCTCCCACAGGGGCCTTCTCCCTGCTCCCCCTCACACCCTCACTAACCGTCTCCAAGACTTCTCCCCCGGGTTCACCCCAACCCCGGAAAATCATTAACACAAAACATAAACCCCCCCAACTTTTACCAGTTTTTAAAGGCAACCCGAAAACCCTTCTTTAGGATGCCTATAACCACACTAACCCCCCCACCGGTACACCGGGCCCCCCAAGCATGTCTGCCCCACACCTTCGCTCTCCCCTCCTCCCTTCTAAATTGTAAGGGCCCCACGGGAGGGCCCTCTTTCCTCTCTATCAGTTACTAGTTTTTTCGTCCCACGTATTTTTTCAACAATTATGTTGTAAACCCCCTAATGTACACGCCCTGGGGTCCCTGGCCTCTAAAATAAATAGGTGAAGGCTGCCATGATGACCCCTCAGCTGAGACTCGCTAGTGCACCTGCCAACAACAAAAATAGTTGAGTCTGTAGTAGAGACTGAAGGTAAGTGCTTCACAAAGTAGTAGGCCCCTACAGGTCCTCAAGAAATGATCCCTTTTAAGCACGCTGCACCCAACACATCCCTCCGGGGACCTTCAGGGGCAAGTTCCCCCCTTGCTTCTATTCAAGTAAACTCCCTTACCTCCTTTTGAACTAATTACCTGCATCTGCACCTCACGATTTAAAAAACACCGCCTGAAAAGGCTCACACACTGCACAAAAAACGTAAAACATCTCCCATAGACTTTAATGTAAAAAACCCCCCTGCGTCTGCACAAACTTTTTTTTCTTTACTTGTTTTTATGGTTGCTTCGCAACGTTTTCAAAAAAAACCAGATCAAAAAATTTTACTACGGGAGTCATGGAAAGCCCAACTCTTTCCCGCAATTTGTCAATGAAAACCTTCCCATGAGACCCAATTCCCCCCTATAGTGGGTGTCACAAAGGTTAGACATTATCAAACGCAGCCCAAAGGGTTCCATGTGCCCTTTTTTGGTCCCTTTTTTTGTAAAAAATTTTCTTTCATGCTTTGGTCACAAATATTTTTCCCCCTATTCATCTATCTTTAACCAAAAATTTTTTGGAAAGGGATTTTGGCGCCAGAATCTGTTTTTTGCGCTTTTTTGGGTTTGCAAAAAATCCTTCTCTCCACATTTTTTTTTGGGGCCGTAATAATGTTTTCCCCCCTTCTGACGCTATATTTTATTACGGATCCTGGCGCGATAATCCATTTGTTTCAGAATTTTGGCTCTAAAATATTTTTCTTTACACATTTTGGCGCTAATAGTTATTCCACTTCTGACACCAAAAATACCATTTGTTTACCCATTTTGGCACAAAAATCCTTGTTTTGGGATTTTGGAACTAAAATACTTTGCTTTACAGATTTGGCCCCAAATAATCTTATGTCACTTCTGATGCTAACAACACTTGGAAGGATTTTGGCCCCCAAAAAACCCCTTTTTTTACAGAATCCCGATAAACCTTTCTTAACTTATTAGCGGCAAAATTTTAAAAATAAGGATTTTAGCACCACAATCCATACAAAAACAGATTCTGGCTACAAAATCCATCAAACACATTTTTAGCCTCATAAATAAAAACTTTAGTAGCGTAAAAAAACATAACTACAGATTTTATCACAAACCCCAAACAAAAATGGCTTGGGCCCAAAGACCGTAAAAACAACTTTGGGCCCAAACCCAAAAAGCCAGATAGCTTTTCTTAGCGCCAAAATCCAAAAAAAATATAATTTAGCACAAAACCCCTAAAATTTAAATTTAGGGCCAAAATCCCCAAAAAAAAAATTTTTTTTGGGCCCAAACGCAAGGAGACCTTTTTAGCCCAAAACCAACAACACAAGATGACCGTAAATACAAACAGGGGCTTAATTACCCGTTTCTAAGGTGGCCGGGACACCAAGGGCTTCTTTTTTGGCAACATTAAAAAACAGACTTAAAGACAAGCAAAAAACACGTGTTAAAAACACCCCAAAAAACACAAATCACAGCAACAATTGGCCATTTTTTCCGCTGCTTTGGACTGGCAGGGGACAGAAAACTCAGTTTCAGTAACGTTTATAGTCGTTTTCAAGTCGTTTTTAGACTGCTGCAGTGTAGACATAGCCTTACATGGACCAGCCTTTGGTAAAGGAAACGGCTTTGACCAAAAGAGCTAAGTGTATGTAGAGCCTCCTGACCTAAGCCGACACTCCTTTAAAAAAGGTTAAAACATTCAGCTTTAACGATAGGCTTTGTGTCTTTTGGGCCCATTAAGGCTAGTTTCACACGGCTTAAAAAGGGGACTATTTCTCCGAATTTGGGCGGGGGTGCGCAAATTACGGCGGAATCGCCAAAGCCCCGGCTTAGGAAAACCACAGTTCCATGAGACAGGGTTACGTCCCCTCCCCGCTGGGAAAAATGCCGCGGGGGGGATGAGTGAATTTAAATTTACCCGGGTATAACGTCCCGCTGAATAAAAAGTTTTGGGGCCGGCGAGGGCGGCCCCCCGCTCCCGCCCCGGTCCACACGGCTATTGGGGGCCGTAATTACGCCAAAAAAATAAGTCTGTAAAACATAGCCAAAACTCTGAACGGTTTTTTCTTACAATCCATGGGTTGGATGAGTGCACATAAAGCTCGGCAAGGGCAAGTTGAATTTGGCTCCAACTGAATGTACAGACTGGCCAAGCAGACAAGCAATAGTTTGGTGCCACCCTCGCTGGGAGCTCAAGTTTGAGAATGCCTTCAAATAGTCAAAGCACCCACACTTTTCCTTATTTTTTAAAGCGCCCTTTTCCTTTTATTTAATTACCAGACTTGGCTGGGAAACTTAAACAGTTTTTTCCTGCTCGGGAAAAGGGTTGCTTTCTCATTGTTTCTCTCTGTTAGAGTGGGGTCATAAATGAAAAATCTCCGTGGCCCCGGGAAACAAAACAAGGGGAACCGTTCATTGGAAATGCAGCGGGTCCAAAATGCACTAAAAGGAATCTAAGAGACCCCCTTTAAAATCCACACCGCAAAGAGCCCCCCCCGAAACCAGAAGCCAGCCTGGTTACCTCCATACATGCCCAATTTTTTAATACTCTCTCCAAACAGGAACCGGGCCTAAAATTTTCAGCTTGTTCCTTATTTTGGAAAAAAGTGCACCTCAATGCGTGACAATTAAGCCCCCTTTACTTTGCCTCCCATTTTAAAACCTGATATATGGGCTACCCTTTTGCCACAGTATACCTGAACCGATCCCAATTACAGCATTACGCCACCTTGTTACCATCTCTGCTGCTGGTTTTGGCTTGGTGTCACACCTTTTCCCCCTTAAAATACTATGGCGTCCATAAATAGCTTGCTTCTACATGGTTGGGGGTATTATCACATTTTTAACAAAAAAAAAAAATAAAAGTTTCGGGCTTTTGGCTTTCTGGGGGGGGGGTTTTGGGTATTTTAATTTATAAAAGTTTGAAATTTTTACTGGAAAAACATCAACTTTTTACGAATTTTGGAACATGTACAATTTCTTTTTAAAAAAAAGATCCACAGAAACATTGGGATCATTTTCCAAAGTGTTCAAAAAACTCCCTTGAGCCCCATCACATTTTACACGGGGGTCGGAACTTTAAATTTTCTAAAAATTTTTGGAAGGCTTTAAAGGTGACTAGGTTTCCATCCCCAGATTATTTGGTTCCTTTCTTATTTTGCTAGGTTTTCCCGATCGCTTGGTTTTCACAAAACAGTCATTTTAAATAACTCAAGCTTTAGGGCTTACAAATTTTTGAATGTCATCACGCAAAACCCGTAATGTCCTCCTCTGGGGTTTGGAGTCTGGGGAATGAATTGACGGGGAGGGGGAATCTGCAATTCCATTTTATTTCCAACCCCCAACCACTAGTCTAACAACCCCCGGGAACTTCACCAAACTTTTAAGGGTTTCCCCCTTTCCCTTTTTTTCACTTTATTGGTTTTCAATTTTTTTTTGGGGGTGTTTTTGAAGTGAAGGATGAAACTCCTCCCTTAATTTCACCAGCCACAATCACGGAGTATTCCCACTATGGAAATAGTTCACATTTATGCTTGAGATGTAGTAAGATGTAAAGGAAAAAACCCCCAGGGTTCCTTGGGTTTTATTGGCAGCATTAAAAATTAAACTGTACAGTAGTGGAAAAATGAGGAAGGACTTGTTCCAGGGTTAAACCCCTGGTGTTACGCGCTTTGGATCCGTCTTGAGTTTCTATACCCAAATGGGGTTAAGCAATTTACAGTGAGATTTCACTGCTGTCTATGGCAAACAGCACGGTCACAAATATAAATTGTTCCTGCGTTTTTAAAAAGTTTTCAAAAATCGGCTCCCCCTTTAAAAAGAATTAACTGAAATTCCCTTTTTCAACAGAGCCATCTGCCGTTTTAAACCAACGGGGATTGTCTGAACGGCGCTGCGTGTTTGGCTTTGACCTGCATCTCGCTGCTAATTGCTTACAACGGGCGGAGCATAAAAAGGCCCTTTTAAACGCGTGAAAACCCTTGGAATAATTCCTAACACACCCCCAAAAAAAGGAAAAAATTTCAGGAAAAACCTTACAAAAAAATTAGAAACAAAACTTCATTTAAATTTTTTAAAACCTACTTAAACAATACAAACTAAACAGGGAAAAGGACAAGGAAAAGTACCATTTAAGAAAGACTTACCCGGGACTGCCCAGAAAAACTTCCATCTTTTTCTGTTTTTTTGGGCTTTCACAAAAATTTCCCAAATTAAAATGTATTAATAACCACCCACTATACACTCCATGCTGAGGAAAAACCTGCAGGGTCCCCCTAAAAATGTTTTTTAAATTGGCCAAAATTTTTTTTCCTGAAAAATTTACACACAAGTGGTGACAAATGCCAGAACCCCACAGAAAAATTACTACCGTAGTTGAGGAAAACCACTGAACATTTTGGCCAGGGGGCTTTTTTAATGAAAACCTTCCGGACCTTAATTGCACCTATAGTGGGGGCTCAAGAATTATTTCCACTGGCATCAAGGTCTGAGGTGTTCTCATTTGTAATAACATGATCAGACTTTAATCGTGAACACATTCTGGCTAACACTGTCTTTGAAATTAAGATTGTGCCATTAGAATCTGTCTTTTGGGATTTGAGCCCAAAAAGCCTTGGCTTATCTAATTTGGCCAAAAATAAAGTTCACTTTTTTCACATGAAACAATTTTTTTATCGCACCATTGTTGTTGCTGGGGAAAATTTTACTTAAAGGGTTTCACTCAAAATTCGAAAGGGAAAGTTACACAACACTGGTTTTTAAAAAAAAGATTTAGCCGCTCGAATCCTTTTCAAACCAGATTTGGCTGCTAATCGAGTAAACTCACTTTCCATGATAATACCTTGAACGGATTTGGGGCACAAAATCATTTCTACAAATCTTGGTCTTGACACATTTTGGCCCAAATAAAAGCATCACATTTCAAACACTAACAATACTTTCTTTTTCCAGAAATACTTGGAGTTTTCACCATTCAAATTGTTGGCTTACCCAATTTTAACACTTACAAAGTTGTATCACTTTGAACGGTAAAAATACTTTGTTGCCATTTTTGCCACTAAGAAACTTTTTAGAAAGGTTTTGCACACAAATCGTTTACTTAACTGATGTCGATGGTAGTAAAGTTAACTCGCTTTTGACTAAAACCACTTTTGGGTTTTAGCAATTTTATCACAACAATCACTTTGGACACATTTTGATCTTAATAAAGTTATCTCACTTAGGACGTTACAAATACGGCCACACCGATACCTTTTGCATTTTGACCTTGACAGTTTTCATAAATTTCTCTACATCATTAGCCATATACTTGGCATTGAAGAGCGGTCAAAACAATAACATTACATATAAAGGACATGAAAACGACACGTCTTAGGTACAAAGATGAACTAAACTAAACAAGCCTGGGCCCCATGGCAAACTTTGCAATGGTGGCTCCTACCCCCCTCCAACATTTACCCGAACATGCAGTTACTAGATAATACAAGACCCAGACACCAAACCATATAGATCACCATCAAACTATAACAATCCAATTAGACCAACATTACCAATAACACTACTACATAGAGACCTGATTATACCGCCAGAATATGACCACAAATTACTAACACATAGTGAAAGAATAATACTCCTACACTATTAATGATCAGACTACAAAAACCAACAGTACCGCCATGTAATGACCAGATAATAACAGATATCAGTAAGCACAGTAGCCCTACAACCTGTATATTACCCACCATACAGTGACCATATAGCGGTAGAAACCAGTGTACAATGACTTTTCAACCGGCACATTACCACCATAAAGTGATAAAAACTCTGCAGACTGTATAATAACTAAATATAATGACCACATAGAAGTAGACACCAGTGTCCACATGCTCTGCTGACTGTATATTACCTACAAACAGTGACCATATAGTGGTAGACACCAGTGTACACAGGCTCTGCAGACTGTATGTTACCCCCATACAGTGACCATACTGTTTAGTGGTAGAGACCATTGTACACTGGCTCTGCAGACTGTATATTACCTCCTTACAGTGACCATTTAGTGGTAGATATCAGTGAACACAGGCTCCGCAGACTGTCTATTACCCTCCATACAGTAACCATATAGTGGTGGGACACCAGGATACACAGCTCTGCAGGCTGTATTTTAAACCTCCATACAGTGACCATATAGTGTAGACAGCAGTGTACACAGGCTCTGCAGACTGTATGTTCCCCCCATACAGTGACCAAAATATGGTAGACACCAGTGTCCCACAGACTCTGCAGACCGGGGCCGGGACGACGGGTGGGCCCAAAGGGTAGGGGGACCGCCTAGGCGCCTACCTCAGCCTATCCCTACGGGGCGCCATCCGGGCCCCGACCGACGCCGTGCTCCAGGCCGCTGCCGTGTGCCTGAAGTGCCGGCGGACTCTGTGACCGCTTCTGCGGAGCAAGAGAGAAGCGCTCCCTGCCCCGCAGACGGGTGTCCGGGTGCGCTCCCCGGGATCGCTGGATCCTCCGGTGGGGCTGCAGGGCCGACACAGCGGGGCCGCCGGGTCCTCATAGCGCTGAGGACCCGCCGGGGCCCCCGTGCGCCTCAGCCGGCAGCGTCGCGATGATGTGATGTCATCGCGCCCGCTGCCTTCCTCGGGAGCACAGCGCGTCACAGGCCGTGCGCCCGAGGAGCTGCCGGAGGAGCGCGCGGATGAAGAGGACAGAAGAGGAGCGCGCGCCCAGGAATGGGGTAAGTATTAATGTTGTTGTTTTTAAGTGCCTGCCTGTGGCCCCCTATATTCTGCCTGTGGCCCCCTATATCCCGCCTGCGGCCCCTATAATGCCTGCCTGCGGCCCCCTATAATGCCTGCCTGTGGCCCCCTATATCCCGCCTGTGGCCCCCTATAATGCCTGCCTGTGGCCCCCTATAATGCCTGCCTGTGGCCCCCTATATCCCCCTGCGGCCCCCAAAAATGCCTGCTGTGGCCCCTATAATGCCTGCCTGTGGCCCCCTATAATGCCTGCCTGTGGCCCTCTATATCCCGCCTGCGGCCCCCCATAATGCCTGCCTGCGGCCCCCATAATGCCTGCCTGCGGCCCCTATAATGCCTGCCTGTGGCCCCCATAATGCCAGCCTGCGGCCCCCAATACTGCCTGCGGCCCCCCTAATGCCTGCCTGCGGCGCCCTATAGTTCCTGCCTGCGGCCCCCTATAGTGCCTGCCTGCGGCCCCCATAATGCCTGACTGCAGCCCCCTATAATGCCTGCCTGCGGCCCCATAATGCCTGCCTGCGGCCCCATAATGCCTGCCTGCGGCCACCTATAATTCCTGCCTGCGGCCCCCCTCTTTTCTGCCGGTGGCCCCCATTCGCCTGCCTGTGGCCCCCTCTATCCTGCCTGTGGCCCCCTCTAATCCCTGCCTGCGGCCCCCCTATAATACCTGCCTGCGGCCCCCTATAATGCCTGCCTGGTGCCCCCATAAGCCTGCCTGAGCCCCCATACGGCTGCCTGTGGCCCCTATATGCCTGCCTGTGGCCCCCCATACGCCTGCCTGAGCCCCCGTACGGCTGCCTGGGGCCCCTATATGCCTTCCTGTGGTCCCAAAATGCCTGCCGGGTGCCCCCATACGCCTGCCTGAGCCCCCGTACGGCTGCCTGGGGCCCCTATATGCCTGCCTGTGGACCCAAAAAGCCTGCCTGGTGCCCCCATACGCCTGCCTGAGCCCCCATACGCCTGCCTGTGGCCCCCATAAGCCTGCCTGTGGCGCCCATACGCCTGCCTGAGGCCCCATACGCCTGCCTGTGGCCCCCATACGCCTGCCTGTGGCCCCCAAGCGCCTGCCTGTGGCCCCGATAAAGCCTGCCTGAGCCCCCATCCGCCTGTGGCCCCATATGCCTGCCTGTGGCCCCCATACGCCTGCATGTGGCCCCATACGCCTGCCTGAGCCCCCATACACCTGCCTGTGGCCCCATACGCCTGCCTGTGGCCCCATATGCGTGCCTGCCTGAGGCCCCATACGCCTGCCTGTGGCCCCCTATACGCCTGCCTGAACCCCTAGCTATATATTTGCCTGAGCCCCTAGCTATATACCTGCCTGATTGCCCCTATATTTATATACCTACCTGTCTAAGGGGACAATATCTATATACCTTTCCTGACTGAGAGGGCAAAATCTATATACCTGTCTAACTGAGGGACTTTATATACCTATAATTAAGGGAGTTACTGGAAATGTGAGGAATCTAAGATATTTGTGTCCAAATCCTCAGGGACGAGTCTTGGCCGGGAGCAAAACAGCATGAAGGGGTGAACCGGATGGAGAAGAAAAAGGGAAAGTGAACGACCCTGATCAGAAAAGACGTCCCCCGGGGATTCACTAAATGTAACTGCAGTGTAATCACTTATGCTGCAGAGTCTACTACAACATATCTTTCCACTATCTGGTCACTGTATGGCGGTAGTATATGTCTTCAGAACCTATGTACAGCTGATAGTCACATGTGGGGGTTGCGTTCGGTCAGGGTCTGGCAGGATTATTTGAGTCTTAAGTAGTAATAGTTTTGGGTCTTGGTTTTGTAGGAGAGTTTTTTAGTAACAATGATGCGTCTGGTAGATTTGCAGATGTGCAGAAACTTAGTGACAGGACCTGGCGCAGGGGTGAGAGGAATTAGTGTGTGTGTGTGGGGGGGGGGGTTTTTTTTTGAGAGCGAGGGGGGGGGGGGGGGGCGCCATTGGCTGTACTCGCCTAGGGCCCCAAAATGCCTTGGCCCGGCCCTGCTGCAGACTGTATATTACCCCCATACAGTGACCATATAGTGGTAGACACCAGTATACACAGGCTCTGCAGACTGTATATTACCTCCATACAGTGACCATACTGTTTAGTGGTAGAGACCATTGTACACTGGCTCTACAGACTGTATATTACCTCCATACAGTGACCATATAGTGGTAGATATCAGTGTACAAAGGCTCTGCAGACTGTATATTACCTCCATACAGTGACCATATAGTGGTAGGTACCAGTGTACACAGGCTCTGCAGACTGTATATTACCTCCATACAGTGACCATATAGTGGTGACCCCCAGTGACACAGACTCTACAGACTGTATTTTTACCTCCATACAGTGACCATCTAGTGGTAGGTACCAGTGTACACAGGCTCTCCCAACTGTTATTTACCTCCATACAGTGACCAATATAGTAAGGAACCAGTGTACACGGGCTTTCCCAGACTGTATATTACCTCCATACAGTGACCATATAGTGGTAGGTACCAGTGTACACAGGCTCTGCAGACTGTATATTACCTCCATACTGTTGTAGACACCAGCGTACACAGGCTCTGCAGACATATGTGATTACACTGTAGTTACATCATGTGACTCACAAGTGACGTTTCTCTACCGATTCATGGACTTTCATTTTTATTCTCCATCCGCTCCAGACCGCAACAATGACGTCTCCCGAATTCTTATCCCTGCAGATTTAGACACAAATATATTAGAATCCTCACTTTTACAGCACCTCACTCCCTGACCCTTAGACTATATGAAATCCATTTAGCCAGGCAGGATCAACGTAACTATAGGGCCCCATAGAGTTAAACAGGTAGAGTATAGGGGCCATATAGGTAGGAAGGCAGGATTGAAGTCACTATAAGGCCAAATAGGTAAGCAGCCAGGGTTTAGGTATATATAGCGCCATAGATGTAGGCACGCAGCACTTTGGGTAGGCTAGAGGAAACATATATTTAGCCAGGCAGGGCTTAAGTAGCTATAGGGGCCATATATAGAGGCAGGCAAGACTCAGGGCAGGCTATAGGGGCTCATATAGGCACACAGAAGGCTTAGAGCAGGCTATAGAGTCCCAATACAGGCAGGCAGGGGGCTCAAGGCAAGCTATAGGACTCAGAGTCAGGCAGGGACGCTTCATTAATGTTACAAAATCATAAAGCACTCACCTGTCTCTCACTCCCTCAATGTCACCGCGCAGTCAGCCGGCCAGTCTGTGCTCAGCGCAGGTCCGATAACGTGACGTCGTCGCACACTCCATGTCAGGAGGCTCCGCTCTGCTAACAACAGCCAGTCTGTGCTCGGCGCAGGTCCGATAACATGACGTCGTCGCACACTCCATGTCAGGCGGCTCCGCTCTGCTAACAACAGCCAGTCTGTGCTCTCCGCAGGTCCCATAACGTGACGTTGTCGCACACTCCATGTCAGGAGGCTCCGCTCTGCTAACAACAGCCAGTCTGTGCTCGGGGCAGGTCCCATAACGTGACGTCGTCGCACACTCCATGTCAGGCGGCTCCGCTCTGCTAACAACAGCCAGTCTGTGCTCGGCGCAGGTCCCATAACGTGACGTCGTCGCACACTCCATGTCAGGCGGTTTCCGCTCTGCTAACAACAGCCAGTCTGTGCTCAGCGCAGGTCCGATAACGTGACGTCGTCGCGCACCCCATGTCAGGCGGCTCCGCTCTGCTAACAACAGCCAGTCTGTGCTCGGCGCAGGTCCCATAACGTGACGTCGTCACGCACACTCCATGTCAGGCGGCTCCGCTCTGCTAACAACAGCCAGTCTGTGCTCTCCGCAGGTCCCATAACGTGACGTCGTCGCACACTCCATGTCAGGCGGCTCCGCTCTGCTAACAGCCAGTCTGTGCTCAGCGCAGGTCGCATAACGTGACGTCCATCGCGCACTCCATGTCAGGCAGCTCCGCTCTGCTAACAACAGCCAGTCTGTGCTCGGCGCAGGTCCCATAACGTGACGTCGTCGCACACTCCATGTCAGGCGGCTCCGCTCTGCTAACAGCAGCCAGTCTGTGCTCACCGCAGGTCCCATAACATCACGTCGTCGCGCACTCCATGTCAGGCGGCTCCGCTCTGCTAACAACAGCCAGTCTGTGCTCACCGCAGGTCCGATAACGTGACGTCGTCGCACACTCTATGTCAGACGGCTCCGCTCTGCTAACAACAGCCAGTCTGTGCTCACCGCAGGTCCCATAACGTGACGTCGTCGCGCACTCCATGTCAGGCGGCTCCGCTCTGCTAACAACAGCCAGTCTGTGCTCGGCGCAGGTCCCATAACGTGACGTCGTCGCACACTCCATGTCAGGCGGCTCCGCTCTGCTAACAGCCAGTCTGTGCTCACCGCAGGTCCCATAACGTGACGTCGTCGCGCACACCATGTCAGGCGGCTCCGCTCTGCAAACAACAGCCAGTCAGTGCTCACAGCAGTTCCCATAACGTGACGTCGTCGCACACCCCATGTCAGGCGGCTCCGCTCTGCTAACAACAGCCAGTCTGTGCTCACCGCAGGTCCCATAACGTCTCGTCGTCGCGCACTCCATGTCAGGCGGCTCCGCTCTGCTAACAACAGCCAGTCTGTGCTCAGCGCAGGTCCGATAACGTGACGTCGTCGCACACTCCATGTCAGGCGGCTCCGCTCTGCTAACAGCCAGTCTGTGCTCGGCGCAGGTCCCATAACGTGACGTCGTCACTCACACCCCAAATGTAAAGGCGGCTCCGCTCTGCTCTCACCAGCCAGTCTGTGCTCATCGCAGGTCCCATAACGTGACGTCGTCGCACACTCCATGTCAGGCGCCTCCGCTCTGCTAACAACAGCCAGTCTGTGCTCGGCGCAGGTCCCATAACGTGACGTCGTCGCACACCCCATGTCAGGCGGCTCCGCTCTGCTAACAACAGCCAGTCTGTGCTCAGCGCAGGTCCCATAACGTGACGTCGACGCCCAATCCATGTGAGGCGGCTCGGCTCTGCTAACAACAGCCAGTCTGTGCTCGGCGCAGGTCCCATAACGTGACGTCGTCACGCACACTCCATGTCAGGCGGCTCCGCTCTGCTAACAACAGCCAGTCTGTGCTCACCGCAGGTCCCATAACGTGACGTCGTCGCGCACTCCATGTCAGGCGGCTCCGCTCTGCTAACAACAGCCAGTCTGTGCTCAGCGCAGGTCCCATAACGTCACGTCGTCGCACACTCCATGTCAGGCGGCTCCGCTCTGCTAACAACAGCCAGTCTGTGCTCGGCGCAGGTCCCATAACGTGACGTCGTCGCGCACACCATGTCAGGCGGCTCCGCTCTGCTAACAGCAGCCAGTCTGTGCTCGGCGCAGGTCCGATAACGTGACGTCGTCGCACACTCCATGTCAGGCGGCTCCGCTCTGCTAACAACAGCCAGTCTGTGCTCAGCGCAGGTCCCATAACGTGACGTCGTCGCGCACTCCATGTCAGGCGGCTCCGCTCTGCTAACAACAGCCAGTCTGTGCTCACCGCAGGTCCCATAACGTGACGTCGTCGCGCACTCCATGTCAGGCGGCTCCGCTCTGCTAACAACAGCCAGTCTGTGCTCGGCGCAGGTCCCATAACGTGACGTCGTCGCACACTCCATGTCAGGCGTCTCCGCTCTGCTAACAACAGCCAGTCTGTGCTCTCCGCAGGTCCCATAACGTGACGTCGTCGCACACCCCATGTCAGGCGGCTCCGCTCTGCTAACAACAGCCAGTCTGTGCTCACCGCAGGTCCCGTCACGTCGTCGCACACTCCATGTCAGGCGGCTCCGCTCTGCTAACAACAGCCAGTCTGTGCTCAGCGCAGGTCCCATAACGTGACGTCGTCGCGCACACCATGTCAGGCGGCTCCGCTCTGCTAACAGCAGCCAGTCTGTGCTCACCGCAGGTCCGATAACGTCACGTCGTCGCACACTCCATGTCAGGCGGCTCCGCTCTGCTAACAACAGCCAGTCTGTGCTCGGCGCAGGTCCCATAACGTGACGTCGTCGCGCACTCCATGTCAGGCGGCTCCGCTCTGCTAACAACAGCATTCCTGCTTCTGAATACTCGGGTCGCAGTGGCCGCACCTGCAGAGACACTATGCGCCAAGCCCCGCAGCTCTGCCTACGCCGGCAGTGAACTAGTATGCCGCAAGAGGAAAAAAACCGGGATAGCGAACGTGTCAGCAACTGCCCCAGGACCCAGACCCCTAAGAGCCCAAGCCCCAGGACAGCTGCTACATCTAATACCCCAGGAGTTACACCCCTGCCCGAAAATACTACTTTGGAAAAATGTACCCGAAATCGGAAACATTAAAACCCAGTCAATGGAGGGAAAAAGTGACTTAGTGCCAGCTCCAGTGGGAACACTCTAATGAACTAGAGAATCACAACTCCACTTTCTACATTTGGTGTCCCCCATGAGGACAACTTATTTATTATCTTCACATTGAAATCTCTCCATGGATTTTCGTACTTTAGCTAGAAAGCATCTGGGAATAGAAGTTAAAGAGAATCTGTTACATAGTTTATGCCCCCTGGCTGAGGGCAGCACAAGCCAGTGTCAGACCTGCTGTTCACAACGCTGTGTCCCTTATTTCTGTAAGATGCTGAGGGCAGCACAAGCCAGTGTCAGACCTGCTGTTACCAGCGCTGTGCCCCTTATTCTGGAAGATGCTGAGGGCAGCACAAGCCAGTGTCAGACCTGCTGTTTCCAGCGCTGTGCCCCTTATTCTGTAAGATGCTGAGGACAGAGCAAGCCAGTGGCAGACCTGCTGTTCACAGCGCTGGGTCCCTTATTCTGTAAGAGGCTGAGGGCAGCACAAGCCCGTGTCAGACATGCTGTTCACAACGCTGTGTCACTTATTCTGTAAGATGCTGAGGGCAGCACAAGCCAGTGTCAGACCTGCTGTTCACAACGCTGTGTCCCTTATTCTGTAAGATGCTGAGGGCAGCACAAGCCAGTGTCAGACCTGCTGTTTCCAGCGCTGTGCCCCTTATTCTGTAAGATGCTGAGGACAGAGCAAGCCAGTGTCAGACCTGCTGTTCCCAGCGCTGTGCCCCTTATTCTGGAAGATGCTGAGGGCAGCACAAGCCAGTGTCAACCTGCTGTTCACAACGCTGTGTCCCTTATTCTGTAAGAATGCTGAGGCAGCACAAGCCAGTGTCAGACCTGCTGTTCACAACGCTGTGTCCCTTAATCTGTAAGATGCTGAGGGCAGCACAAGCCAGTGTCAGACCTGCTGTTTCCAGCGCTGTGTCCCTTATTCTGTACGATGCTGCAGTTTTAGAGCATTTACCCCTCAAATCTTATTCATGAGCAACTGTTAGCCCTGCCCACCAAAGGCTAGCTCCGCCCACTGACAGTTATTCACATGTTTCTACCTATTCTAAGTAATGGGTTTGTCAGTTGAGGTGGGCGGGACTAGCCTCAGGTGGGCGGGATTTGAAAAAAACTGACTCAATGACTCTTCGAATGACTCTTTTCTGGCTAAAAACTGCAGATTGGAGCATGAAATACACGAAAACTCCAGTATCTTACAGAATAAGGGACACAGCGCTGGAAACAGCAGGTCTGACACGGGCTTGTTCTGTCTTCAGCATCTTACAGAAAAAGGGACACAGCGCTGGAAACAGCAGGTCTGACACTGGCTTGTTCTGTCTTCAGCAAGGGGGGCATAATTTATGCGACAGGTTCTCTTTAATGCCGTGTTCCACGGCTTATTAACGGCGGATTTGTGCGCCGTTTTGAGCGCACAAATCCGCCGTGAATACGGGCGGGGGCGGGGCCGGAGCGCGGCGGGGGCGCCGCTCCCGGCCCATAGACAATGCATTGTTACGGCGCGTCCTCGCCGTAAATAATGTGCATTCACTTTCTCTCCCCCGCGGCGGATTTGCCGAGCGGAGGAGCGACGGATTCCACTGTTCTTATGAGAGCAGTGGATTACCGTAATGACTCCGACGGATTGGCGCCGTATTGCAGCGCAAATCCGGCGCGGAATACGGCGCCAATCCGTCGGCAAATAAGCCGTGTGAACGAGGCCTAAGAGTTACGAGTGGCCCCGCGGTCTGGCCCACTACCTGCATGCACCTGTGTCCCCTTTTCTGGGTCTCTATCTAAAAGTGCTGCGCCACTGTGCGCAGATCTGCCTGCGCCCGCACTTACTGTACGAGCCCAAACTTATCCTACTGCGCTCCTGTCCTGCCGTCTTCCTCAGCCAGCCATGGCGCACGTGCCCGCTCCCTTAGAATCGACACACTTGCTCTTTTACAATTAAAAGGCCAGCGAGGCAGGAATTGGATAATGGCCAGGCAATGAAGATATTGGCACACTCAACGTCACGTCCCCGCTGGATCGATGTGACCTCGTGCCTTAGACAAAGCGTTTCTGGAATGTGTTCTCGTCTGGCCATGTTCCTGACCACAACCAACGTTTCGCAACTACAAACCTTGGCTGCCTGACCGGACCCGTGGGCCTGTCCTGGACTAGAATTCTCATACGATGACTCAATACCTCGCCCACCACAAGCTAGTCACACCAAAGGTAGCGACCTGGCCTCCCCCACCAGCCCACATACTACATCCACCGCCCCCCCACCAGCCCACATACTACATCCACCGCCTCCCCCACCAGCCCACATACTACATCCACCGCCTCCCCCACCAGCCCACATACTACATCCACCGCACCCCCCACCAGCCCACATACTACATCCACCGCACCCCCCACCAGCCCACATACTACATCCACCGCACCCCCCACCAGCCCACATACTACATCCACCGCCTCCCCCACCAGCCCACATACTACATCCACCGCACCCCCCACCAGCCCACATGCTACATCACCACAGCACCCCCCACAGCCACATGTAATCCAACCGCCCCCCCACCAGCCCACATACTACTCCACGCCTCCCCCACCAGCCCACATACTACATCCACCGCCTTCCCCACCAGCCCACATACTACATCGCCGCCTCCCCACCACCCACATATACATCCACTGCTCCTACTCACAGCGCACACACTTCATCCACCGCACCCCCCTCTGCCCACATACTATTATCCAAGCACTCCCCCACAGCCCACATACTTCTTCCCACCGCACCCCCCACCAGCCAACATTCTACATCCACTGCCTCCCCACCAGCCCACATGCTACATCCACCGCACCCCCACAGCCCACATGCTGCATCCACCGCACCCCTCACCAGCCCACATACTACATCCAGCCGCCTCACCAACCAGCCACATACTATCATCACACCGCCTCCCCACACAGCCCACATTCTAACAGTCCATTCGCCTCCACCCTACCAGACCACATACTACATACGTCGTCTGCCCACCAGCCCACATGCTACTGCCACCGCCTCCCCCAACAGCCCACTATACTCATCAACCGCCCCACCCATCCTGCAACATTATACTGCCACCGCCCTCCCCTCCAGCCACATGCTACACCACCCCACCCCACACACCAGCCCACATACTGCTGCCACCCCACCCCCCCCCAGCCCTAACATGCTGCATTCCTCCGCACTAACCACAGCCCACATGTTCATCTCGCCATGAACCACTCCAGCCAAATGCTACATCCACCGCCCCCCCACCAGCCCTCACATACGACTTCCTCCCCTAACCTGCCCACATACTACATCTCTCGCACCCCCCACCAGGCCCACTGACATACTTCCTCCGCTCCCACCACACAGCCCACTTTGCTAATCCACCGCATCCCCTACCATACTACTCCATCCGCCCCCCCTCCAGCCACATTCTACTCCACCGGTACCCCCCACCAGCCCACATACGACATCCACCGCACCCCCACCTGACCACATATCTACATCCACCGCCCCCCAACCAGCCCATATTCGTCTACATCCACCCCTAACCTGCCCAATTTACTACTTCACCAACGCACCGACCTCAATGCCACCCTTTAATTATTCGCCGCTCCCCCCAAGCCCACATACTACAGCCGCCGCACACTCCCCACCAGCCCACATGCTTCATCCTCCGCACCCCCCACCAGCCCACATGCTACATCCTCCGCCTCCCCCACCTGCCCACATGCTACATCCACCGCACCCCCCACCAGCCCACATGCTACATCCGCCGGCTCCCCCCCAGCCCAACATGCTTCATTCCATCCGCACCCCCCACCAGCCCACTTACTACATCCTCGCCGCCCCCACCTGCCCAATACTACATCACCACCGCCCCCCCACCAGCCCACATATACTACATCCACCGCCGCACACCCAGCCCACATTCATCAATCCACCCCTATACCAGCCACATTACTTCCATTCCACCGCCTCCCCCTCCAGCCCTAGCATAATACAGTCCACCCTCCCCCACCAGCCCACATTCTACATCCACCGCACCCCCCTACCAGCCCACATACTACATCCAACCGCACCCCCTCCACAGGCCCACATACTACTTCCTCCGGCCTCCCCACAGCCCTTCGTCTCCGACCGTCGCCCAACCAGCCCACATGCTATATCCACCCCTAACCAGCCAACATACTACATCCACCGACTCCCCCCACCAGCCCACATTGACTAAGCACCGCACCCCACCAGCCACTATGCTACATCCACGCTCCCCCCACCAGCCCCACATTGTAACATCACCGCCACCCCCCAACAGCCACATTACTTAAATCCACCGCCCCCCACACCTAGCCCACAGTCTACTATACCTCGCCTCCCCCACCAGCCCTCATTCTACATCCACCGCCTACCCCCTCACCAGCACACATACTCATCCACCGCTCCACCCACCAGCCCACTGACTACATCCTCCGCCCCCCACCAGCCCAACTTTATCTATTCCACCGCATCCAACATCCAGCAACCATACTACATCCACCGAACCCCTCCTGCCCACTACTACATCCACCGCCCCCCACAAGCCCAATTTCTATAGCCACCGCCCCCCCAGACCACTTACTTATCATCCTACCGCATCCCCCAACCAGCCCCACATACTTACATCCTACGCCCCCCCCTCCAGCCCACATGCTACATCCCACCGCAACCCCCCCAGCCCAACATTACTACATACCCGCCTACCACACACAGCCCACATTCTACATCCACCGCACCCCCCACCAGCCCACATACTACATCCTCCGCCTCCCCCACCAGCCCACATACTACATACACCGCATCCCCCCTCCAGGCCAACAGACTACATCCAACGCCTCCCCCTCAGCCACATACTACATCCACCGCACGCCCACATGCTACATCCACCGCACCCCCCACCTGCCCTCTACTTCATCCGCCGCGCCCCCCACCAGCCTCATGCTACATCAACCTCCTCCCCAACCAGCCCACATGCTTCATCCACCGCACCCCCCACATACTACATCCACCGCCCCCCCCACCAGCCCCCATGCTACATCCACCCCTAACCAGCCCACCTACTACATCCACCGCCCCCCCCACTAGCCCACATGCTACCCTCCACCGCACCCCCCAACCTGCCCACAGATCGTATCTCCACCGACTACCCCAACCATGCCCACTGCTTATTAATTCCTATCGACACCCCACCAAGCCTACTTGGCTTACATCCACCGCCTCCCCACTAGCCCACATTCTACATCCACTGCCTCCCCACCAGCCCACATGCTACTCCACGCTCCCCCACCAGCCCAAGGCTACATCCCACCGCACCCCACAGGACTCATGGTACATCCACCGCTCCCCTCAAGCCCACATACTATATATTCCACCGCACCCCCCACACAGCCCACATACTCTACATCCACCGCACCCCACCACCACATGCTACATCCACCACCCCCCACCAGCCCACATTCTACATCCCCTGCCTCCCCACCAGCACATGCTACATCCACGCTCCCCCCACCAAGGCCCACAGGCTACTTTCCACCGCACCCCCCCCCAGCCCACAAGCTACATCCACCGCCCCCCCACCAGCCCAACATACTATATCCACGCCCTCCCCACCAGCCCACATACTACATCCACCGCCTCCCCCACCAGCCCACATACTACATCCGCCGCACCCCTCCAGCACACTATACTACATCCGTCCGCCTCCCCCACCTGCCCTCTGCGACATCCACCGCACCCACCACCTGCCACATACTACATCCACCGCCTCCCCACCAGCCCACATACTACATCCACCCCCCCCCCCCCCAGCCCACATACTACATCCACCGCACCCCCCCACCAGCCCACATGCTACATCCGCCGCACCCCCACCAACCCACATGGTACATCCTCCACCCCCCACCAGCCCACATGCTACATCCACCGCCTCCCCCACCAGCCCACATGCTACATCCACCGCACCCCCCACCAGCCCACATACTACATCCACCGCCTCCCCCACCAGCCCACATGCTACATCCTCCACCCCCCACCAGCCCACATGCTACATCTGCTGCTCCCCCACCAGCCCACATTCTACATCCGCCGCCTCCCCCACCAGCCCACATGCTACATCCACCGCACCCCCCACCAGCCCACATGCTACATCCACCGCCCCCCACCAGCCCACATGCTACATCCACCGCACGCCCACATGCTACATCCACCGCACCCCCCACCAGCCCACATGCTACATCCACCGCACGCCCACATGCTACATCCACCGCACCCCCCACCAGCCCACATGCTACATCCACCGCCTCCCCCACCAGCCCACATGCTACATCCACCGCACCCCCCACCAGCCCACATGCTACATCCACCGCACCCCCCACCAGCCCACATGCTACATCCACCAGCCCACATGCTACATCCACCGCCTCCCACCAGCCACATGCTTACATCCACCGCACCCCCCCCTCACCCAGCCCATTGCTAATCCACCGCCCCCCCACCAGCCCACATTCTACATCCACGGCCTCCCCACCAACCCACTTACTACATCCGCCGCACCCCCACAGGCCCAACTATACTACATCCGCCGCCTCCCCACCAGCCCACATGGCTAACATCCACGACCCCCCACACCCACATGTTTTACTTCATCCACCGCACCCGCCACCAGCCCACTAATACATACACACGCTCCCCCCACCAGCCCACATTCTACATCCGCATCCCCACCAGCCCACATGCTACATCCACCGCACCCCCCACCAGCCCACATGCTACATCCGCCGTCTCCCCACCAGCCCACATACTACATCACCTACCTCCACCAAACAGCCCAACATACTACTCCTCACGCCTCCCCACCAGCCCAAATTATACATCCACCGTCTCCCCCACCAGTCCCACTTTACTACATCCACCTGCACCCCCCTCTGCCAACTTACCTTACATCCACCGCCCCCACCAGCCCAATTATATATCCTCCGCCCCCACCAGCCCACATACTACATCCACCGCCTCCCCCACCAGCCCACATACTACATCCGCCGTCTCCCCCACCAGCCCACATGCTACATCCACCCCTAACCAGCCCACATACTACATCCACCGCCCCCCCCCCACCAGCCCACCTACTACATCCCCCCCCCCCCCCACCAGCCCACATGCTACATCCACCCCCCACCAGCCCACATACTACATCCACCGCACCCCCCACCAGCCCACATGCTACATCCGCCGTCTCCCCACCAGCCCACATACTACATCCGCCGCCTCCCCCACCAGCCCACATACTACATCCACCGCACCCCCCACCAGCCCACATACTACATCCACCACCCCCCCACAGCCTCACAGATAACATCACCGCCCCCCCACCAGCCCACATTCTACATCCACCGCCTCCCACCAGCCCACATACTCATCCACCCCCCCCAACCAGCCCCACATTACATACATCCACAGGCCGCCCCACCAGCCCACTTGCTACATCCACCGCACTCCCCCATTACCAGCCACATACGTACATTCACCGCCTCCCCCACCATAGCCAACCTTACTACATTCTGGCGATCTCCCCCACCAGCCTCATGCTTCTTCACCCCTAACCAGCCACATACTATATCCACGCCCCCACCAGCCCACATTCTACATCCACTGCCTCCCCACCAGCCCACATGCTACATCCACTGCCTCCCCACCAGCCCACATTCTACATCCACTGCCTCCCCACCAGCCCACATACTACATCCACCGCACCCCCCACCAGCCCACATGCTACATCCACCGCACCCCCCACCAGCCCACATACTACATCCGTCCCCCCACCAGCCTCACCATACTACATCGCCGTCTCCCCCACCTGCCCACATGCTAAATCCACCCCTAACCAGCCCACATACTACATTATCCACCCCCACCACAGCCAAACATACTACATCCACCGCCTCCCCCACCAGCCCACATACTACATCCGCCGTCTCCCCCACCAGCCCACATGCTACATCCACCGCCTCCCCCACCAGCCCAATGACATCCACCGCACCCCCACAGCCCACATACTACATCCGCGCATCCCCCACTCAGCCAAGACTACATCCGCCGTCTCCCCCACCAGCCCACATACTACATCCACCGCCCCCCACCAGCCCACATACTACATCCACCGCACCCCCCACCAGCCCACATGCTACATCCACCGCCTCCCCCACCAGCCCACATACTACATCCACCGCACCCCCCACATACTACATCCACCGCACCCCCCACATACTACATCCACCGCTCCCCCCCACCAGCCACAACTACACCGCGCCCCCCCCCACCAGCCCACATACTACATCCACCGCACCCCCACCCGCCCACATACTACATCCACCGCACCCCCCTCCAGCCCACATACTACATCCACCGCACCCCCCTCACAGCCCACATTCTACTCGCTCCGCACCCCCCAAGCCCAATATATTCAACGCACCCACCACCAGCCCACATGGCTACATTCCACCCCCCCACAGCACCACTTGACTTACATCCGCCCCAACAGCCACATACTGACATCCACCGCTCCCCCACCATCCCCACATGGTAATCTCCACCACCCCACCAGCCACTGATACTTCCACCGTCTCCCACCAGCCACATACTACATCCACCGCACCCCCCCCACCAGCCCACTACTACATCCTACGCACCCCCTCCAGCCCACATACTACATCCACCGCCACCCCCCCACCAGCCCCACTGCCCTGTGGGGGCTGTATGTCATCTATTTGAGTACCCTCCTGTTATTATGTGGGGGCTGTATTAGAGGTACCCTGCTGTTATTATGTGGGGCTGTATTAGAGGTACCCCGCTGTTATTATGTGGGGGCTGTATTAGAGGTATCCCTGCTGTTATTATGTGGGGGCTGTATTAGAGGTATCCTGCTGTTATTATGTGGGGGCTGTATTAGAGGTATCCCGCTGTTATTATGTGGGGGCTGTATTAGAGGTACCCTGCTGTTATTATGTGGGGGCTGTATTAGAGGTATCCTGCTGTTATTATGTGGGGGCTGTATTAGAGGTACCCTGCTGTTATTATGTGGGGGCTGTATTAGAGGTATCCTGCTGTTATTATGTGGGGCCTGTATTAGGTTTCCCGCTGTTTCTGGGGTGGGGGGGGGGGGCTTTTTTGTGGGGGCTGTATTAGAGGTATCTGCTGTTATTATGTGGGGGGCTGTATATTGAAAATGGTTATCCTGCTGTTTATTTTGTGGGGGCTGTATTAGAGGTTCCCTGCTGTTATTATGTGGGGGCTGTATTAGAGGTATCCTGCTGTTATTATGTGGGGGCTGTATTAGAGGTATACCGCTGTTATTATGTGGGGCTGTATTAGAGGTATCCCGCTGTTATTATGTGGGGGCTGTATTAGAGGTATACCGCTGTTATTATGTGGGGCTGTATTAGAGGTATCCTGCTGTTATTATGTGGGGGCTGTATTAGAGGTATCCTGCTGTTATTATGTGGGGGCTGTATTAGAGGTACCCCGCTGTTATTATGTGGGGGCTGTATTAGAGGTATCCTGCTGTTATTATGTGGGGGCTGTATTAGAGGTATCCTGCTGTTATTATGTGGGGGCTGTATTAGAGGTATCCCGCTGTTATTATGTGGGGGCTGTATTAGAGGTATCCTGCTGTTATTATGTGGGGCTGTATTAGAGGTACCCTGCTGTTATTATGTGGGGGCTGTATTAGAGGTATCCTGCTGTTATTATGTGGGGGCTGTATTAGAGGTATCCTGCTGTTATTATGTGGGGGCTGTATTAGAGGTATCCTGCTGTTATTATGTGGGGGCTGTATTAGAGGTATCCTGCTGTTATTATGTTGTGGCTATAGTAGAGGTATCCTGCGGTTATTATGTGGGGCTGTATATAGGTATCCCTGCTGTTATTATGTGGGGGCTGTATTAGAGGTACCCCGCTGTTATTATGTGGGGGCTTTATTCGAGGTTTCCTGCTGTTTTTTTGTGGGGGCTGTATTCGAGGTATCCTGCTGTTTTTTTGTGGGGGCTGTATTTGTAGGATCCCTGCTGTTATTATGTGGGGGCTGTATTAGTGGGTATCCTGATGTTTTTATGTGTGGGCTGTATTCTAGGTATCCGCTGTTATTATGTGGGGGCTGTATTAGAGGTATCCTGCTGTAATTATGTGGGGGCTGTATTAGAGGTATCTGCTTGTTATTATTGGGGGCGTAGTAGAGGTATCTGCTGTTATTATGTGGGGCGCTGTATTAGAGGTTACCCCGCTGTTAATTATGTGGGGCTGTATTAGAGGTATCCTGCTGTTATTATGTGGGGGCTGATTGGAGGTATCTGTGTTATTAATGTGGGCTGTATTAGGAGGGTATCCTGCTGTTATTATGTGGGGGCTGTTAGAGGTATCTGCTGTTATTAGGTGGGGGCTGTATTAGGGGGAAAAAAAAATGTTTATCCTGGTGTCATTATGTGGGGGCTGTATTAGAGGTATCCTGCTATTATTATGTGAGGGGGCTGTATTAGAGGTATCCTGCTGTTATTATGTGGTGGCTGTATTAGAGGTTTTACTGCTGTTAATTATGTGGGGGCTGTATTAGAGGTACCTGCTGTTAATTATGTGGGGCTGTATTAGAGGTATCCCGCTGGTATTATGTGGGGGCTGTATTAGAGGTAACCTGCTGTTATTATGTGGGGGCTGTATTAGAGGGTATTCCCGCTGTTTTTTATGTGGGGGCTGTATTAGAGGTATCCTGCTGTTATTATGTGGGCTGTATAGAAGGTTTTCTGCTGTTATTATGTGGGGGTGTATTAGATGTACCTGCTGTTATTTAAGTGGGGGCTGTTTTGAGGTATCCCGCTGTTATTATGTGGGGGCTGTATTAGAGGTACCCTGCTGTTATTAT
The DNA here is from genome assembly GCA_025379985.1 of Phyllomedusa bahiana. Lineage (NCBI taxonomy): Eukaryota > Metazoa > Chordata > Amphibia > Anura > Hylidae > Phyllomedusa > Phyllomedusa bahiana. Next base: position 31,889 of record JAODAL010041009.1, read on the forward strand.
GTGGGGGCTGTATTAGAGGTATCCTGCTGTTATTATGTGGGGCTGTATTAGAGGTATCCCGCTGTTATTATGTGGGGGCTGTATTAGAGGTATCCCGCTGTTATTATGTGGGGGCTGTATTAGAGGTATCCTGCTGTTATTATGTGGGGGCTGTATTAGAGGTATCCTGCTGTTATTATGTGGGGGCTGTATTAGAGGTATCCCGCTGTTATTATGTGGGGGCTGTATTAGAGGTATCCTGCTGTTATTATGTGGGGGCTGTATTAGAGGTATCCTGCTGTTATTATGTGGGGCTGTATTAGAGGTATCCTGCTGTTATTATGTGGGGGCTGTATTAGAGGTACCTGCTGTTATTATGTGGGGGCTGTATTAGAGGTATACTGCTGTTATTTGTGGGGGCTGTATTAGAGGTTTCCCGCTGTTATTTTTTGTGGGCTGTATTAGAGGTATCCCGCTGTTATTATGTGGGGGGGCTGTATTTCAGGTATCCCGCTGTTATTATGTGGGCTGTATTAGAGGTATCCTGCTGTTATTATGTGGAGGCTGTTATTAGAGGTATTTCCCGCTGTTATTATCTGGCGGGCTGGCTTAGAGGTATCCTGCTGTTATTATGTGGGGGCTGTATTAGAGGTATCCTGCTGTTATTATGTGGGGGCTGTATTAGAGGTATCCTGCTGTTATTATGTGGGGGCTGTATTAGAGGTATCCCTGCTGTTATTATGTGGCGGCTGTATTAGAGGTACCCTGCTGTTATTATGTGGGGGCTGTATTAGAGGTATCCTGCTGTTATTATGTGGTGGCTGTTTTTTTTGGTTGCCTGCTTTTTTTTTTGGGGGGCTGTATTAGAGGTATCCTGCTGTTATTATGTGGGGGCTGTATTAGAGGTTAACCCGCCTGTTATTAGGTGTGGGCTGTATTAGTGGTTATGTTCTCCCTGTTTTTTGTGGGGGGCTGTATTAGAGGTATCTGATGTTATTATTTGTGGGGGCTGTATTAGAGGTATCCTGCAGTTTTATGTGAGGGGCTGTTTTAGAGGTATCCGCTGTTATTATGTGGGGGCGTATTAGAGGATACTGCTGTTATTATGTGGGGGCTGTATTAGAGTATCCCGCTGTTATATGTGGGGGCTTTTTTAGAGGTACCCCGCTTTTATTTTGTGGGGGTTGTATTCGTGTTATACCGCTTTTATTATGTGGTGGGCGTAGTAGAGGTATCCTGCTGTTATTATGTGGGGGCCTGTATTTGAGGTATCCTGCTGTTATTATCTGGAGGCTGTATTAAGGGATGGTTTTTCAATTTTTTCCTGGGCTGTTATTATGTGGGGGCTGTATTAGAGGTAGCCCGTGTTATTAAGTGGGGGCTGTATTAGAGGGTATCCCGCTGTTATTATGTGGGGGGCTGTATTAGAGGTTATCCTGCTTCGGTTGTTACTATGTGGGGCGTATTAGAGGTATATGCTGTTTTTATGTGGGGGCTGTATTAGAGTATCCGGCTGTTATTATGTGGGGGTCTGTATGTAGAGGTATCCCGCTGTTACTCTGTGGGGCTGTATTAGAGGTATCCCGCTGTTATTATGTGGGGGCTGTATTAGAGGTATCCGCTGTTATTATGTGGGGGCGGTATTAGAGGTATCCTGCTGTTATTATGTGGGGGCGGTATTAGTGGTATACTGCTGTTATTATGTGGGGCTGTAATTAGAGTTATCCCGCTGTTATTATGTGGGCGGCAGTATTAGAGGTATCCCGCTGTTATTATGTGGGGGCTGTATTAGAGGTACCCCGCTGTTATTATGTGGGGGCTGTATTAGAGGTATCCTGCTATTATTATGTGGAGGCTGTATTACAGGTATCCTGCTGTTATTATGTGGGGGCTGTATTAGAGGTATACCGCTGTTATTATGTGGGGGCTGTATTAGAGGTATCCTGCTGTTATTATGTGGGGGCTGTATTAGAGGTATCCCGCTGTTATTATGTGGGGCTGTATTAGAGGTATCCTGCTGTTATTATGTGGGGGCTGTATAGAAGGTATCTGCTGTTATTATGTGGAGGGCTGTTTTAGAGGTATCCTGCTGTTATTATGTTGGGGTGTATTAGTGGTATCCCGCTGTTATTTATGTGGGGGCGTTATTAGAGGTATCCTGCTGTTTTTATGTGGGGGGCTGTATTAGAGGTATCCCGCTGTTATTATGTGGGGGCTGTATTAGAGGTATCACTGTGTTATTTTGTGCGGGCTGTAGTGATGTATCCTTCTGTTATTATGTGGGGCTGTATTAGAGGTATCCTGCTGTTATTATGTGGGGGCTGTATTAGAGGTAACCAGCTGTTATTATGTGGGGGCTGTATTAGAGGTATCCTGCTGTTATTATGTGGAGGCTGTATTAGAGGTATCCTGCTGTTATTATGTGGGGGCTGTATTAGAGGTATCCCTGCTGTTATTATGTGGGGGCTGTATTAGAGGTATCCCGCTGTTATTATGTGGGGGCTGTATTAGAGGTATCCTGCTGTTATTATGTGGGGGCTGTATTAGAGGTATCCTGCTGTTATTATGTGGGGGCTGTATTAGAGGTATCCTGCTGTTATTATGTGGGGGCTGTATTAGAGGTTATCCCGATGGTATTATGTGGGGGCTTGTATTAGAGGTATCCTGTATTATTATGTGGGGCTGTATTTGAGGTATCCCGCTGTTATTATGTGGGGGCTGTATTAGAGGTATCCTGCTGTTATTATGTGGGGGCTGTATTAGAGGTATCCCGCTGTTATTATGTGGAGGCTGTATTAGAGGTATCCTGCTGTTATTATGTGGGGGCTGTATTAGAGGTACCCCGCTGTTATTATGTGGGGGCTGTATTAGAGGTACCCCGCTGTTATTATCGGGGGGCTGTCACAATGGCAGACCTCCTGTATCACCTGCTATCCTATCTGCGGTCCTACATTATACCAGGTGGCATATTCTTTCATCTCCTGTCTGATGGGATATATAAGGTACCTGCGGTCTTACATTATAGCAGATATAAGGTGGCCTATTATGTATGGTCTTCAGTCCTGTCTGATGGGATATATACTGTCAGAGACCCGGCAGGAGATTATATAAGGTATCAGCTGCTGCTCTTCCTCCTTGGGACGCTGCTTCCGCTCTCATTATTATGGTAACGCGACACCCGAGCTCTCACACTATCACTACATTTCCCATAATCCCACAGGCTCAGATGGACTGAACCATTACAGCCACAGGGTGCAAGCCAGGAAACTGTGATCAGAGACAGAAGGAACGAGCGGCTGCTGTCAGGGGTTGTATGTGTTACCATGAAGGAGCCGCAGAGCCCGGGGTCCGCTCTGGGTCACTTACTACAGCACCTTCCTTCTATGTGAGGAGATGACAGGTTCCTCGGTGTATTTCTAGACTGTCATGTGGAGACCGTCCTGTCAGCGAGGATCCAACACCGACTGAAGATGGAGAAGAAAACAATTGCAGAAGGGTTATTAGCCCTGACCCTGGAGATCCTGCACCTGCTGACCGGAGAGGTGAGGGATGCTGGGAAATACCGGAGAGGTGAGGGATGCTGGGAAATACCGGAGAGGTGAGGGATGCTGGGATATACCGGAGAGGTGAGGGATTGTGGGAAATACCGGAGAGGTGAGGGATGCTGGGAAATACCGGAGAGGTGAGGGATTGTGGGAAATACCGGAGAGGTGAGGGATTGTGGGAAATACCCGAGAGGTGAGGGATTGTGGGAAATACCGGAGAGGTGAGGGATTGTGGGAAATACCGGAGAGGTGAGGGATGCTGGGAAATACCGGAGAGGTGAGGGATGCTGGGAAATACCGGAGAGGTGAGGGATGCTGGGAAATACCGGAGAGGTGAGGGATGCTGGGGAATGGCGGAGAGAGGTGATGGGAATGCTGGAAATCCCGGAGAGGTGAGGGATGCTGGGACAATCTCCCGGAGAGGTGAGGGATGCTGGGATATACCGGAGAGGTGAGGGACGCTGGGAAATACCGGAGAGGTGAGGGATGCTGGGAAATACCGGAGAGGTGAGGGATGCTGGGAAATACCGGAGAGGTGAGGGATGCTGGGAAATACCGGAGAGGTGAGGGATGCTGGGATATACCGGAGAGGTGAGGGATGCCTGGCGAAATACGGAGAAGGTGAGGGATGCTGGAAGAAATCTCAACAGAGGTGAGGGATGCTGGGAAATCCCGGAGAGGTGAGGGATGCTGGGAAATCCCGGAGAGGTGAGGGATGCTGGGAAATACCGGAGAGGTGAGGGATGCTGGGAAATACCGGAGAGGTGAGGGATGCTGGGAAATACCTGAGAGGTGAGGGATGCTGGGAAATCCCCGGGGAGGGGGGGATGCTGGGAAATTTTCCGGGGAGGTGGGGTTGTGGGGAAAACCGAGAGGGGAGGGGGTGTGGGAAATTTCCGATTTTTTAAA